>JANRMT010062855.1:7440978-7451167 GCA_026402145.1 Polypterus bichir lapradei
AAAAATATTTGATTAGGGGAGAGTTGAGTGGGAAAGGGTAGGAGAGGGGGATGGAGTGGAGTGGGCGGAGGAGTGTGGGGTGGCTTTGCTGATCTGAAGCATTTTTTCTTCGTGTAAAAAGTAAGCCTTTGCCATAGAGGCAGTAAAATACTTGGATACAATGTATCTTATCAAGGGAACAATACAGCAAGCTACAAACAGGAGAATGATTAAAGCAACCGTAAGAGAGATGAAAACAGACTTAAGCCATTGGCCCCAGGACCCAAAAGTGGACATAAACCATTTGTCCCAAGGATTAGAAATGCCAGAATTAGTAGCTAGTTCATTAGAGAGAGCAGTCAAATCAGCTAAAGCACGGGTGATTGATCCATCAGGAGCGTATTATTAGGGATATAGGTACAGCATGCATCACCAAACATAGCACAGACGCCTCCTTTCTCAGCCAAGAGCATATCTAAAGCCAATCGATTTTGCCACGTCATGAGGGATGTTTTATCAAGTTGCTCATGGATACCTTCAACAGCTTCTTAGTAAAATTTAAGAATCATTGTTGATTGTAATAGAGGTAATTAATCCAATCTACATTTTTGTTTATAGTAACCTGAGGAAAAATAGACTCAAATCCGGCAGCAACTTCGTCCCTTGCCTTGAACTTATCAGGGACTCCACAAGGGACTGCAATGGAATCAAAATACACCCCAGGGCATTGTAGGGAAAACTGGAAAGGGTCCACAGAACGGGGTTGACGACGTCGGCCAAACATGGTCGACACATGGGAGGCAGTTAAAGGGAAAAGTCAGAAAGGCATAACAAGTTGTATTAAAGCAGAAGTGCCAGTCCAGTCAGGTGGAAGGATGTCAAGCAATTTAGACCTATGGCACATCCACCAAATATCAGCTCGTGGAGTATTCTGAGTAATCAGAAAAATTGATCATTTGGAAGCTAAAGAGGAAGAATTAATCGGAAAAGTTTGGAAACAAAAAGAGGATGGGATATTACTAATATTTGAGCCACGAGAAGAAGTAAGGTTTCTAAAAAAACAGGTATAAATACCTTCATCAGGCTGGAACATCGGGGGAGTCATGGGAAGAGTAGGGGGAAAAAAGAAGGGAAAGTGTAATGCAATTAGAGTCGATTGGAATAGAGGAAGAGATAAAAAGGGCAAGTAGGCAAGGAAGGCCAGTAGGATCAGATATGTTAGAAAGAGGAAAAGGGACAGTGGCCAAATGTGGCCTAGCTGTAGCACATACATAGCAATCAGATTGATTCACTTGTCTAGCCGAATATAATACCCGTTGCAGCCAACGGTTCTGATCCCCATACCCAGTTTCAATCGAAAAAGTGGAAGAAAAGGTGGAAATATTCATGACTTTGACCGGGGGCGGGTTTGGACCAGGGGTAAGAAAGAGAGGTGTGTGTGTGGGGAAATGGGAGGTGTTAGTAACAGGGTTCTCAACCTTAATTTGAAATCTCCCTAGAGGATCTATTCCAGATACATATTCCCCTAAAATATAGGTTCCTGAATCATGTAAAGAAGGGTTCTTCAGAGTAATGATCAAAGGGTTACAATGGTATTCGGCACATTCATGAGGGGCATGTCCTTTTATAATAGAAAAACAATATTTCAGACCATACTTCTGGGCCTTATAGGGTTGATAACCCCAGTCATCAGTTTCAGTATTAGCAAAAACCCAGTCCCACTTGTCACAGTTACTTCCGAATCCAGAGTTTGTAACAGTTACACACACATATTTGTCAGACCAGGTCCATTGGATTTGTCGATCAGTCCCACAGTCAGTAATAGAACAGAAATCCACCTGAACTGATGTGGTGATTCCGAAAGGAAAAGTCAAGGTGACCAGAGCAGTTGACAAGGGGATGGAAAGACATAGTAGTACCACAATCAAGGGTGCCATCTTTTGCAATGTGAGATGTGAATCCAAGCAGGCAGTCCCTCAACTTTAACAGCGTGTGGTGTCGACAGCAGAACTTGAAACGGTCCTCTCCACTGAGGGTGATGCCAATGCTTCCTTCGAGTATCTCTAACCAGAATCCAGGTTTCTAACGGAATCGGGGAGTCCTTTGATGGAGGACTAGCTCTCCAGGCCTGATTCACCTGCTCGTGGACTTCCTTCAGAGAAGCTCGGAGACCAGTAAGACTGGAAAGAAGATCATTGTCCACAGTATGCAGTGTAACATTACCTATGACCATGCCAACTGGCATGGGCCATCCGGTTAGAATTTCGAATGGCGACAGCCCTAACTGCCGATGTGTTCTTCCCCTTAATCCCATCAAGGCCAGAGGCAGAGCATCAGGCCAAGTTAAATTTGTTTGATCACAGATTTTAGTCAATTTAGATTGTAAGGTACCATTGCATCGTTCCACAATACCTCCACTCTGGGGGTGGTATTTGCAATAATGATGCACATTTATCTGGAGCCAGGTGGTTAATTCATTTATAACGGAATTTACACAGTGTGTGCCATTATCAGTTTGTAATTTCTGCGGTATGCCCCATCTAGGAATGATTTCCTTTATCAAAGCTTTTGCCACAGTTTTGGCATCTGCATGTTTGGAAAGGAAAGCTTCCACCCATCGGGAGAACACATCAACAATTACTAAACAGTGTCGGTACCCCTTTGATGGTGTTAATTTAATGAAGTCCATTTGAAGGTGTTCGAATGGACTCATTGGATTAGGTGTAACGGCGGGACTTACCTGGGTGCCCTTTCCTACATTAAACTTTTGACATAATGCACAGCACCTGTAGAACTGCTCTGCATATGTAGAGAAACCTACAGCTTCCCAATGTTTTTCAACATCTTGAACCATGGTGTCTTTTCCAACATGGTCTAGGCCATGGGCGATTTTTGCCATACCTGGAAAAGAAGCTTTAGGAAGGAAAGGTTTGTTAGTTTGCTTATGGGTCCAAATTCCATCAGAGAGGAACCCTTCTTTGGACCATTTTCTCTTCTCTGTGTCCGTGGCTGCACTCTGTAAAGAAATAATTTGATTATCAGTGTCCTGGTGATTTCTCTGTTAGAATAAAGAGATTGGTGTGTTATTATACGCAACACGTTTAGCAAAATGATCAGCTAATTCGTTTCCTTTGCTGACAGGATCCTGTTTTCCTGTGAGAGCTTGACATTTAACGATCGCTAGCTTTGATGGTTTCGTTATGGCCTCTAAGAGGGATTCTATTAGTTTTTGATGTTGAATGGGCTTGCCAGTACTGGTCGTGAATCCCCTGAGTTTCCATAATGCCACATGATCATGGCAGACTCCAAAAGCATATCTAGAATCAGTATAGATAGTTACAATTTTTCCCTCTGACAACTGACAAGCTCGGGTGAGAGCTATCAACTCAGCTGCCTGCGCGCTTAAACTTGAAGAAATTCGGTTGTTTCCTGTAGGTCTGGTCTAGGTTTTATAACCTTAGTTATTTCATCATGACAGTTGGTAGAAGAGTAACTGGATTTAAGGTGGAGCACCTTTCTATGGTAACGTTTGACAACGTACAGAGTACATTTTGATAGTGTATTGCCCTAGCAGTAGTGAGATGTGAGGTTTTAGCCTGTACTAAAATGGAGTGTACGGCGTGAGGCACTTTTACCACTAGGGGGCTCATGAGCACTATATCTGTACTGGCTAGCACGGCCTCTGTTGTGGCTGCTACAGCTCTGAGACAGGTTGGAAGTCCTGCAGCCACTGGATCCAATTTTTTTCGAAAAATAGGCTAAGCCTTTGTTTTTTCTCCATGGAATTGTGTAAGAGCTGCATTCATACATCCCCCCTTTTCGTCCACGAACAGAGTGAATGGACGAGATAGTCAACAATCCCAACGCATGCACAAACAGTAGGGCACTTTTTTTTTTTTTTCACACAGAGCCTTCTCAGCTTGATCATTGCATGCCACCTGACCAGAAAGGGGGAGATCAGGGGTGATCGCTAAAGGTTGCAAAAGCTGTGCTCTTTCAGTGAAGTTTAAAATCCATTGCCGGCAGTATCCTAGAATGCCTAAATACAGACATAACCTGTTGCTTTGTAACAGGTCTAGGAAGATTTTGAATGGTGTTTATACGATCGCTAGAGAGAGAGAGCTCTTGTTTCACAAGAAATGTCATGACCTGAATATTTCACAGTTGTTTGAATTAACTACGGTTTTGTTTTAGAAACTTTATGGCCATTTTCTGCTAAAAATAATAACAATTTCTGAGTATCACGTGCACAATCTTCTTCTGTAGTACTACACATTATATCATCTACATACTGTATCAATACACTGTCTTTATCTGGCCTTCTAAATTTTGAGCAAGAGCTTATCCAATACACAAGGGCTTCAGTATATCCCTGAGGCATAATGGTCCATGTCCAATGGCGGTTTTGGAAAGTAAAGGCAAACCAGAATTGAGAGTCGGGGTGCACGGGAATAGAAATATAAGCATTAGCAAGCAAGGTCAATAACAGAGAAATAACAGGCGGACGGGGGTATCGTAGAAAGAATAGTGGAAGGATTAGGAACAATAGGTGCCCTTGGAAAAACTGCAGAATTAACGTGTCGAAGATCTTGAACAAAAATGCCATGAACCGTCAGCCTTTTAAACAGGTAAAATGGGGGAGTTGACAGGAGAGTATTTAATTTGAATGATTGCTCCACGTTTCACGAGATCGGAATGTACTGCGGAGATGCCAGCCTCTGCTTCTGGAGACAGAGGATACTGGGCGCGATGCGGGTGGAAGGACGATTTTGGGTAAATCACCAGTGGCTCAAAGAGCGCTATCCTTCCATAATCATTTGTCCCCTGGGACCAAAGTGCATCGGGAAGTGAGGAAAGCCAAGAGGGATATGAAGTCTGAAATGAAAATGTGGAGAGGGTGGGATGGCATAATGAATGGATAAATGGAAGGTCATCCCGAAGTAAAATCTTAGTTATCAAATGATCTGAAGTATCAAAAATACCCGGAGCAACGTGCAGCCAGTCCGTCCTTTCGAGACATTGTCCCACCCATTCCCCAATTTCAACTCAGTGAACGGTGCTAGAATTGACTAAAGAAAACATGGGGAACTGAATCTCCTAAATACTGTAGAAAACACTTTGTGAATATGTGAGATGCACTGACAGTAGCAGCTGTGTTGGATGATAAAAAAATGCAAGGGATATGAAGGGTCTCGGGGCTCGTACCTGAAGAGAGAAAAGATTCTAACCAAGGTGTGTCCACTTCAGCAGGGAAGTACTGGGCAGTGCAGTGGAGGGTGTTGGGGACTTGCAAGTGGGGAAAAAAGACATGAAGGAAAAGAGTGTAGGACTTTAAGGAGAATGGTGTGTGAGGAGATGTTCAGGGTCCAAGCTGCAAAAGAGGGCTTAGTGTGGGGGGTGGTTTGGCACAGGAGTTTAGGAATAGAACAGTAAAACCCTTGTTCGGTTAGAGAAATAGAGAGGGAGAGCTTAGTCATCAGATCCCTTCCTAACAGATTAACAGGGCAGAGCTGATTTAACAAAAACCGGTGCATCAAAGTGGAACCACTGGAATGAAGCTAAACCCGAAGAGGTTTAGACACCAGCAAAACATGAGGTTGTCCAGAAGCAATAAGCACAGTCACTGTATCTTTCGAGGCAGACTAGAAAAGCAGTTTCAGTGCCATTCACCAGCAAAGTCAATAAAGGATCTGTGTCCGCATGGCGAGTGAGCAAAGGCAACTGAAGAGAATGGCTGGGGGTCCCTGTGAAAGGAATATCCTCAGGTTCAGGTAAGGAAGGCGGGGGAGGAAGCTGATGTGGGCAATTGCGGCAGAAGTGTCTCATCGTAACAGGCAAGATGTGTAGGTGCTTGATCTGAGGGGAGAGGCGGCTGAGCAGTCGAAGAATTCGGATTAGGGAGTAAAAATCCACGACCTCTTACCCGGCCTCGCCCCTGTCCTCGGAAAAATCCACGTCCTCCACGTCCTCGACCCCTGCCTGAGGCAGCTCCACCTGCATAATAATTCATTTGTGCCGCGATTAACTTGGTCTGAGTATCTGACTCTTTTTGCTTAGTCTGTCGTTCAGCATGCTCCTCGTGTCTTTAAACTTCATCAAAAGTGGCACTTTCCCATCCAAATACAGGACGTGCATACTTTATTTTGGATATCACTTCTGAGTCCTGACACAAAAGGAGGAACTGCTGCCTTGGCACGGTTGTCTGGGCTGTCTAAGCCAGAATGGTTTGTCATCAAGTCCTGAATGCGGTGTGCCCATTCATCTACCGTCTCATCTTTCTTTTGTTTGGCAGCTGAAATAAGGTACCAGTCGGTGCCCTTTTTATATTTTGCAGCTATTGCAGTTTTCACGGGTTCCCATTGGGCAAGGAAAGGACCCTCATTATTTTGTCCACGAGGCAATGCCTCATTCCACTGCCACTGTTCTCCATAATGCTGCCCATGATTGACAGTAGCACAAGTAGTGCCCATCTTTCTGTGTAGCACCTGGGTCCATTCAGCCGCACTGGGTTTATATATGTTGTCTAGTTGCTGCACCTTTTCCACAAACTTCAACCCACCGATTACCTTAAGATCAGGCACTTCGGACACTACGTCTTTCAGCTCTTGAATATCTCAGTTACGATGTATCATTACATTAGTGGGGTTATTGTTTCCTGGGGGTTGTGTGGGATAGTGTCGGGGGTTAGGGACCTCAATTAAAGGGCATGAAAATGTGGGTGCTAAAGGTTTTGGGGACTTAAACGGGGTAAGGTTTTCAGGGGACTTATCTCTGAGGGTCTTGCTTCTAGTACGTTGTGAAATGGAGGGCTTTTTGTGTGAGTTTGAAGAGCCTCCCATAGCCCCTAACAAGTGCCCGTCAGTCTCATTATCCGGATGTGTAAGTGAGGAGGGGTCGCACTGATATTGTTCATCAAAGAAATCATCATTAACTTGGGCATCGGTAACCACAGGAGCTGTTGGGGTAAGGGGTGAAAGAGGCGGTGGAAGGGGTTGTGGGTAAAGTGCTGGGGAAGAAAGCACAGGATATAAAGGGTCTTTTTATCACTCCTTTTCCTCCTTCCTTCAGACTGGGGTCCTGTATCAGCCTGCACTTTCTGTAAAGCTATAAGCAGCTCTTCCTTTTCCTTTCTATTCTTAAGTTCAGCAACTTAAAGCTCATTCCGTTTCTGTGCCGCTTCCAACATACGGTCTTTAATAACCAAATTCCCATCTGTCATACATATCCATCCGATAAGGACCTCCATTACAACAACCCTGTGTATTTCTGCACAGTATTTTTCTAATGTCCTGTATCTCATTCATATCTCCGGTTCCTTCCACTACGCCATCTACCTGCACTGCCCTTATTCCACTTTCTACATGCCTTTTTAAAATCTAATCCTGTCTTCTTTTCAATGAGCTTTCTAGGGGACCCGCCTTTCGATCCCGACAGCGCACTAGGAGCCTGGCGATCCCTCGAAAATAATCCTTCTAACATTAGGTTTTTAGGATTCGGGGGGACTGTTTGACTGGCTTGCTAATTGTTTTTTCCCATAGTAAGCGGCAGGATCTCAGCAGAAAATGACTCAGCCCTCGATAAACCCCGTTCCACCCGCTGTCCGCTCCTATCCCCGGATTACAGCTTCAGGTGACTTCGTGTCCGTTTATTCGCATCAGCAGAATCCTACATCAATACGCCCCGTGGAGTCCGGGATATGGAGGTTTTAACCCCGATCCCTTCATCAGACGGTTTATATGCGTCAATCTGCCAGGGTATTGTCTCCGTCACCTTAGCAACCCATTGAGACAAGAGTATGACCAGACAGCGGATGAAAAACTCGACCTCCCGTTTATTTAGACACACATTCTTTAAATACGCCCTTTCACCCCCCTTCCTCAAATTATTATAGGAGCGTGCCACTCGCCCCTTTCTAATACACTTCACAGGGGTGACTAGCTAACATTCACACTGTGCCGTTTTCCGTAGGGTCCCAAAGTCACCTTCCGTGAGTCCCTAGAACCCTCCTATGGGTCTGATACAGTATGCTCTCTTATTCTTTATTTTGCATATGCTTTTATTCTTTTTCTTTCTATATTCGTATTACTTCTAGCACACCAGTCAAACTCAACTAACAGGAATCCCCCGATCTACTCACCGTGACTCCGTCCACCTGCCTGGAAATGCCCGTCAAATCGTGCCTCGTATCGGCTAGGAGGAGGTCAGGGACTCCCCACGCAGGAAACGCCCAAGGCAGGCCAGTCCTACATTTACCGAAGCTGGAGCCGACCCGGCTGGAATCGACTCCACCACGGTCCTCTGGACGATCCTGCACGAGGAGCCATCTGCCGTCTCCTGCCCCACGTTTGGGCGCCAAAACTGTGGACGAAAACTCAGACCAGACAGCAGGTGCAGTTAGAAAGCAGCTTTATTTTTCAGAGTCACAGTGAGAAGAGTTTCAGAAAAGCAGACAATCAAATATACATGACAGCGTCAGGGCTCTTCTGAACCCCGTCTGTTGGGTGGGGTCCCGTTTTATACCCCTAGAATGCGTGATTTAATATCATTATAAAATGCAACAGTCACCATATTTATTATACACAATCCATGAGCCCCTTTAACGTCCCTTGTAAAACCTGATTTCTTGGCTCCTTTTGTTATGGCGTTTAGATGTAAGCTAAGGGAAAACGTGATAAGGCAGACTCATGTGTGGAATGCTCAGACCTTGAGTCCTTTGCACAAATATTTTTCTGTTTGCTAAAACAAAGCATGCTATTACATGGTTTAGTAAAGCTTACTTCTCAGATATGAATTAGTACAAGGGAACGAAGAGAACATTCGTCTTCCACAACAGCATCAAGCACACGCTGACTCAGCCATGCGCACAGTCTATCTGAACTGCTCTCATATGGCAAACACTTCAAATTCTTTCCTGTACGGACCTCGTGTTTCAGAAACAGTTTCATCCCAAGAACTCTAAACGCACTCAATCAGTCCATCAAGTGCTGCTTGCAGAACTGTTTGTACTTACAAGTACAATAACCTCACTGTAAACTTGCACTACAGTTATAATATTGCACAACCTGAGACACTTTGTAAAGCGCGTATTTACAGATGATGACTGGCTTCTGAGTCGATTTAGATTTCCTAGCATTATCTTCTTGGAGCTCTTGATATCATTTTTAAGATGAAATGCAGTAAAGTATGTTAATTACATTATACAGATACAGTGCATCCAGAAAGTATTCACAGCGCATCACTTTTTCCACATTTTGTTATGTTACAGCCTTATTCCAAAATCGATTAAATTAATTTTTTTCCTCAGATTTCTACACACAACACCCCATAATGACAATGTGAAAAAAGTTTACTTGAGGTTTTTGCAAATTTATTAAAAATAAAAAAATTGAGAAAGCACATGTACATAAGTATTCACAGCCTTTTCCATGAAGCTCAAAATTGAGCTCAGGTGCATTCTGTTTCCCCTAAACATCCTTGAGATGTTTCTGCAGCTTCATTGGAGTCCACCTGTGGTAAATTCAGTTGATTGGACATGATTTCTAAAGGCACACACCTGTCTATGTAAGGTCCCACAGTTGACAGTTCATGTCAGAGCACAAACCAAGCATGAAGTCAAAGGAATTGTCTGTGGACCTCCGAGACAGGATTGTCTCGAGGCACAAATCTGGGGAAGGTTACAGAAAAAGTTCTGCTGCTTTGAAGGTCTCAATGAGCACAGTGGCCTCCATCATCCGTAAGTGGGAGAAGTTCGAAACCACCAGGACTCTTCCTAGAGCTGGCCGGCCATCTAAACTGAGCGATCAGGGGAGAAGGGCCTTAGTCAGGGAGGTGACCAAGAACCTGATGGTCACTCTGTCAGAGCTCCAGAGGTCCTCTGTGGAGAGAGGAGAACCTTCCAGAAGGACAACCATCTCTGCAGCAATCCACCAATCAGGCCTGTATGGTAGAGTGGCCAGACAGAAGCCACTCCTTAGTTCAAGGCACATGGCAGCTCACCTGGAGTTTGCCAAAAGGCACCTGAAGGACTCTCAGACCATGAGAAACAAAATTCTCTGGTCTGATGAGACAAAGATTGAACTCTTTGGTGTGAATGCCAGGCATCACGTTTGGAGGAAACCAGGCACCGCTCATCACCAGGCCAATACCGTCCCTACAGTGAAGCGTGGTGGTGGCAGCATCATGCTGTGGGGATGTTTTTCAGCGGCAGGAA
>JANRMT010062855.1:7454564-7472348 GCA_026402145.1 Polypterus bichir lapradei
CAGTGGGATGAAACCCACACAGATATGGGGAGCACATGTAAAGTCCATGCTAGGAGGAACCTCAGACATGAACCCTGGTCTCCACTCTCCACCATTCGGCCCTTGTAAAGATGTGTTTAAAACATATTTTATACCAACTGTAACAAATTGACTCCAGACAGTCACGAAAGTTTGGGGCAGCCACCCGTATACGTAATATGTCCCTGGCTGCAAAAGGTTTGAAAAAGTGAGTTGTTTACAAGACAGAGTCCAAAACAGAACTGATTAAGTGGAGGTAAGATGGCTGTTTAAAGGGCTAGAAGAGGAAATGGCGTCATCCATGTCGGAACCGGAAGTGACGTCTTAGAGACCGGGAGTGATGTCATCAGAGGCGGGTGGGATTTCCCAGGAATGGTCCCAAGCCCGGATAAACAACAACAACAACAACATTTATTTATATAGCACATTTTCATACATAAAAATGTAGCTCAAAGTGCTTTACAAAATGAAGAAATAGAAAAATAGAAGACACAATAAAAAATAAAAATAAGTCAACATTCATTAACATAGAATAAGTAAGGCACGATGGCCAGGGTGGGCAGAAAAAACAAAAAAAAAAACTCCAGACGGCTGGAGAAAAAAAAATAAAATCTGCAGGGATTCCAGACCAAGAGACCGCCCAGTCCCCTCTGGGACGGGTTACGTCAGGAAGGGCATCTGGTGTAAAATTTAGCCAAATCCATATGTGGACAGATGATCCACTGTGGCAATCCCTAACGGGAGCCGAAAGAAGAAGAAGAAAGAATGGTCTGCAAGAGACTGAGAGAGACGATCAGCACACTCTGCCACCCCCTGGTCTGACATATTATTACAGTCACTCAAGCCCTTTAGTTGCCTCCTAATCGCATGTGTGTGACACAACACATGTAGTTACATTTTATTATTGCTGTTATTTCTGAATATGACTCATTGAAAAAGAAAAAGGGAACTGAGGTTGAGGAAGAAGGCAGCTGTGCGTGTGCGTGTAGGCAGCTGGGAGAGGCAAGCCCTAGGTGGTTGTTTGGCTGACACCCTGGGGCCGATGGTAGTGATCGCTCCCGCTGAGCGTTTGTGTTGAGTTGGAGTGACAAAGGTAGCGGGAGTCGGAGATTTGGAGTTGAACCCCAGCGTGAGCGTCTTTGCCGTTGCGGGAAGCCAAGTCTCGGTCTGGCGGAGGCTGAACGAAGCCAGGGATCGGGAGGCCACCAGACCAGCAAAAAAGGAGGTGGTCAGCTGCAGGTATAGTGTGACTCAGGGGAGAAGGCACCGGGCTTTGTTTTTTAAAAAACGGACTGCTTCCAGCCATTGTTTTTAACCACGTTTTTAAAGGATTTATTTATTGTATTTTTAACCTCCACCCTTTCACTGGTTTCATTGGATTATTTATTTATTTGCAACACTACAGTATTTATTTGGACATTGCTTTTGGTTTGTTTTTAAATAAAAGTACTTTGCACCTTTTTGCACCATCCCCTTACTTCGTCGTTGATGTCTTCACTGTCCAGCTCATCCGGTTACTCAATTTGGAGTGGCAAAGCAAAGTGCTTATAGAAATGAAAGATTTCAGTTTTTGATTTATAATAAATCTACTCACCCTTCTGAAAATGTGTTTTCAATGTCTCCTTCTGGATTTTTTGAATGGAGGCTGATGGTCAAAATTGGCTCACCTGAATCTTTGAACACAACCCTAAGCCTAACCAACTGATTTGTAATATTATAGACTAGCAAAATACCCGCGCTTCGCAGCGGCGAAGTACTGCATTAAAATTTTTATTAAGAAGAAAATTTAACCTTTTTAAACTGAGGGAAAATATGCCAATAATTATTTGTTAAGGATCTCTTTGTATACCATGTTGTCAGTTCGGCCCTCCGGTTGTAACATGACCAAGCTGTGCGCTCAGCTTACTCTTGAGCATGCAACGTACAGTTGGCCATGTGAACAGTAATCTTGTCTGAAATCTCACAGCTTGGATTGCTGCTGTCATAATCAGTTTGAGGTTCATGGTTTGTTTCAATTACGACAGTATTTGCAGGACTTGTGTTGAAGTGACATTCAGCATCTGTCAAGCGTTGTAAGCTTACAACCGGTTTCATCGATAATTTCACATCCAGCTTTTGAGAGTTTAAACATTCATAAACATCAAAGTGTCCACTACTAAAATCATCACCTGTGAATGTAAGATGTTTAAGAGGCATTGGCGGTTGTCGAAAGGTGTAAAATATTTGGCCAATTCGGTACACTTGAAAGCACCAACCAAACAATTCAGCGGCAGCCATCAACTCACATGCAGAACCATAGGTGAAGGGCTTAAGCATTTCACTCTTGTAGTGCTCCTGTGTAGTATAATTATCTCCTGTACCGTCATCAGTCCACACCTTGAACCTGTCCCAGTCATTCAATACATAAGACACAATGTTCTTCCGGATATCAAGAGTGAGCCTGATATGGCCGTGCAATATGTAACACAGAGAATGGAAAAGGTAGGTGCCATCTCCGGGCATGGAAACCACTCGGTAAGTGACAGTTCTTTGATCGATGGTGATTACCTCGATAGGCATGGTAATGGGGGTTGGAATGATGAAGGAAATGGGTACCTGAACAATGTAAAGTAAGTGTAAAATACCTATACAATAACTATAATTGTAATAAACAAACAATAAAACAGCGGAGAAGCCGTGGATTAAACAAAAAGGCTGTAGTTATCAGCAGGGAGACGTGAATCCCGTGGCGAAGCAAGGAAGGGAATGTAGAGACTGGAGCGACGGACGGCCTTATATAGGCAGGCAGCCAACAACGTGGGAGGCGTTGGGATGGGGTACCCATCGACGCCTCACACGGTGACTGAGCTGCAGGCTATGGACGTATATATGTACGTAAATAGGATTCAGTTAGCGTTGGGAACCCGTGTATCAAATTTCTTGAAGATGGGCCCATAAGTAACAAAGACTGTTGAAAAGTTCAATATGGCGGCCGACAGTGGCATCATACCACCGAAATAAGTATGTACATTGGTTTTGGTTAGCTCAGGGAAGCCACCTACCAAATTTCGTGAAGATGGGGCAGTAAATAAGAAAGTTCAACATGGCAGATGTTGTTGACCGTTATGACTGTTATGTGTAGAATTTCGAAATGAAACCTGCTTAACTTTTGTAACTAAGCTGTAAGGAATGGGCCTGCCAAATTTCAGCCTTCTACCTACACAGGAAGTTGGAGAATTAGTGATGAGTCAGTCAGTGAGTGAGTGAGTGAGTGAGTGAGTGAGTCAGTGAGGGCTTTGCCGTTTATTAGTATAGATATACGGAAACCTAAAAAATTGGAATAAATTAAGAACAGAATTAAGATACCTTAGCTAAATTAAAAAATTAGTGGGATGGGTGTTTACTTTAAAATAAAAAAATATTTATAGGTAGAGTAAGTGTACCCATGCGTTTCGCCTTTGGGCTTTAATCCACTACCCTCACCCTAACCAACTGAGCACAGGTTTGATTCTACACAACAGACATTTTTACATTGCGGAGGTCCACATTCTGTTACACTGCACCCCCTTACCCCCTCCTATGCTCCCCCACCCCAATTTGTGTCCCAAATCACTTAGACTTTATGTATTGCCAGAAAAGATCCACGCAGTGAGCGTCCCATTTGACATTTTTCTGACTTCATTGCCATTTTTAAAATGAATTTTCTTAAAAAATAAACCAAGCAGGGTGGCGCAGTGGGTAGCGCTGCTGCCTTGCAGTTAGGAGACCCGGGTTCACTCCCTGGGTGGAGTTTGCATGTCCTTCCCTTGTCTGCGTGGTTTTCCTCCCACAGTTCAAAGACATGCAGGTTAGGTACATTCGCGATCCTAAATTGTCCGTAATGTGTGCTTGGTGTGTGTGTGCACACCCTGTGGTGGGCTGGCACCCTTCCCAGGGTTTGTTTCCTGCCTTGTGCCCTGTGTTGGCTGGTATTGGCTCCAAAAGACCCCCGTGACCCTGTAGTTAGGATACAGCAGGTTGGATACTGGATGGATGGATAAACCAAGCAAAAACCCTGCAACTAAAGGTTCACATCTGGTAATTAAATACTTTTGTTAATCACAGAATTTTCTTTATTTTTTGATTTTTTTTTTTTTAAATCATACACCAGTGTAATGCAATATTTAATAAATCAGCAATAGAGAATGTTACGGTCCTGACCTAGGAGTCCCAAGCACTTCCAGAATTGACCACTATCACCATCAAAAGCCTGGCTAATAACAGGTCAACACAGAATCTTTATACAATAAAAAGATTTATTCTGCTCAAAAATGTTCTGAAATACATGAAGCTCTGTAGAGCACAAATGGCAAAAAGGAATTACCTGAAAGACCAAGACAGTCCAAGGCGAGCAAATCCACAGCACAAATTCAAAGTCAAAAACTAGAAATGTAGGAAAAAACAACAAGAACCCACCACCCCTAACACACTGGAGATGAACTGCCAGGAACAGTGTGAAACCCTCACTTTATAGTGCTGAGGAGAGCCGCTGGCAGTAATGAACAAGTGGCCCTGCCTCTTGGGGGGCCACTCACAAAACATAAGGCATATTGACAAAAAGAAGCATAAATAAAATGAATACAGACGTTCATATGCCCTCATGATGTGCCAAAGGGTGGCACGGTGGGTGTTAGCAAATGCTTTCTGAAAATCAACAAGGTTATAAACAGCTGTCTTTGCAGCTCTGTGGCACTCTACTTGCTCTTTCTTTCCATATTTGCTGATCAGGTGCATCCAAAACCCTCTATATGATGATCTTATCAAAGGCTGGTTGGAATAAAAATCTGCAGCCATTGGGGTCCCCAAGAACTGGAGTTGAACACTTCTAACATCTGTGCTGGTTATTATGCTCTTTTTATTTTCATGAATGATGCAATTAAATTTAATTTTACCTTCTTGTATCATTCTAACTAAAATCCTAATCCACCTTAATGAAAGGATAAGAGTCTGTGTGTCTGTTTATCTGTATTGATATTTTTATGTCATTCCAACAGATGGCACATCACAAATATTAACACTGCTTTTACGAATCTCAAAATGGCAAATAACAGAGGGAATAAGCATTGCATTTGTCATTGCAACTGATGGTGCAGGACAAACCTTATTCTTAATTTTTTTTTATTTGATATGCTTTATTAATCCCCAAGGGGAACTTGGAAGGTCAGAGTTCAGAGTTAGCCATTGTACAGCATAACTGGTGCAATTTTCAGGTTAAGGGCCCAACGGAGTAGGATCCCTTCTGGCAGTAACTTGAGCCACAGAGTCACCTATTCATAGCTAGCATTTGTCATTCCAACAGAAGGCGGATCACAGATATTAATACTGCTTTTACGAATCCCATACCATATTGCATATGACCGAGACATATGCATTGCTTTTTCCATTCCAACGCATCATAAACATTAACACTGCTTTTATGGATCTCATAACCAATTGCACATACGAGACACATATGCATTGCATTTGTCATTGCCACAGATGGCACATCACAAACTTTGTAATAATGCATTTTATTGCTAAAAAGGTTTGTGATGTGCCATTTGTTGGAATGACAGATGCATTGCATTTAATTATTGCATTAACTACAAAATACATTCCATTAGATGCTGAAGTCTATGTCAATTATTTAGATTTCAATCCATCTTAATCAGGTTGCACAGCTGGTACATTGATATAGCTCTCAGTATTCTATCAGCTTTTATTTTAAAATAGAATTTTCTACCTCATTTTTCTGTTTGGCCAGTGATTATTAGCAGCAGGCCATTACCTTTCAGTATGATGATTTTTTTCATCTACTGGTCCACTGACCTACCACTTGTCTGAAGTGTGTTTCAAATGACAGAGTCACTGAACTGCTGCTTTCCCTATCTTTTTAATGTTTTTTTCAGTAGCAGATTACAGTGTACCTTTCTATTTTATACATTCAGAACTGAGAAAGAACACAGAAACTTGTATCACCCCTATCACATATAATATAATAACAGTAATTTTTTTTTCTTCTCTTACCGATGTTTCGAGGGTCTCGCTCTCTTCGTGAATGTGGTTAATCATATCAGGTCTCATCATCTTTTTATATATTCTCAAAGCGGAACTGCTAGTGAATTAAGACAGCAGTTCATTGTTTTTATCTACTGGACATAAACTACTGTGCCAGCAAAAAAAAAAGACAGTTTTAAGTCAGTAAAGTTTTAATTAAGTCATCTTTGAAAAGATGAGTATATGCCATCATTTTTACAAATTATGTCAAATAAAAGGGTTGTTGAGATGTAATTGGTGTGGCATCAGGGTTAGGCTTAGGGTTAGGGATGGAGTCCAAAACTCTCTCATAGTCTTTCACAATTCTTTAAACTGCACCACCACTACAGTGAGGATTATCCTCTGTAATGAAGTACTCTGAATCAGGAGTTTCTTCATTGATAGAGGATACTCTTCTCATATTGCAGATGGGACCCTCGGTCCAGTCAGAAGTAGACCTCTCATAACTGCCGCTGTTAGAGGGACCCCAATAATGAAACCCGTATCTCCATCCTAACAAACTCGCTCTCTTTCCCGCAAATCAATTCCCCATTTTTGTTAACTGACCCTTTCTCGACCCCCTTTGGATATTTTTCCATTGACCACTGAACTTACAGTTGTGGCCAAACAGTTTGAGAAGGACCAAAGTGTTGGTTTTCACAACATTTTCTGCTTCAGTGTTTTTAGATCTTTTTGTCAGATGTTTCTATGGAATACTGAAGTGGAATTACAAGCAGTTCATAATTTTCAAAGGCTTTTATCGACAATGACATGAAGTTTATGCGCAGAGTCCATATTTGCAGTGTTGGCCCTTCTTTCTTTTTCAAGACCCCTGCAATTTTTCCCTGTCTGTCAATCAACTTCTGGGCCCAATCCTGACTGATGGCAGCCCATTCTTGACATAATGAATGCTTGGAGTTTGTCAGAATTGGTGGGTTTTGGTTTGTCCACCCAGGATTGGAATTAAAGGTCTGGGGAGTTTCTTGGCCATGGACCCCAATTTCAATATTTTGTTCCCCGAGCCACTACATTCTCACTTTTACCTTATGGCCCGGTGCTCCATCATGTTGGTCACCAAACTGTTCTTGGATGGTCGGGAGAAGTTGCTCTCGGAGGATGTTTTGGTCCCATTCTTTATTCATGGTTGTGTTCTTAGACCAAATTGTGAGTGAGCCCTACACTGCCTTGGCTGACATGAATGGTCTCAGGATGCTTTACTGTTTGCGTGACACAGGACTGATGGTAGCGCTCATATTTTCTTTTTTTCTGGATACACCAAACAATCGGAAAGGGGATTTCATCAGAGAAAATTACTTTCTCAAAGCTGTCCTCAGCATTCCAATCCCTGTACCTTTTGCAGAATATTAATCTGTCCCTGATGTTTTTCTTGGCTTCTTTGGCACCCTTCTTCATACCCACCAGGCCATCCTCCAAAAGTCCTCACCTCACTCACACCTGCCTAGTGCCATTCCTGAGCAACTTCTGCACTGAGGTGCCCCCAGGGTCGTCTTAATGTAATTGCACAATGGGCACTAGCCAGGGGTCCCAGAAGCTTAGGGGCCCACAATGTTTCTGATGCCTATGTATGTTACTGTTTTGTTATCGAAACAGTATCACCAGTGCACTTTGGCCCTGGGTGCCCCGATCCTGCAGCTGATTCGACTTTAGGAGATGGTCCTGGCGCTTGCTGGACTTTCTTTGGCGCCCTGAAGCCTTCTTCACAACAGCAGTGGAAATGTTTTTTTTTGTGATTAAAGTTGATTTTCATGGCAAAGAGGGACTTTGCAATTCATTGAAATTCATCTGATCACTCTTCAGAACATTCTGGAGTAGATGCAGATTGCCATTGATAAAAATGGAGGCAGCAAACGCTGTGAAAATTAATATTTGTCTCATTCTCAAAACTTCTGGCCATGACAACTTCTCGTCCACAGCTCGCTTCACATTCCCCACCAGACACTTTAAACTTTGTTTCCCTTGCAAATACGACACCAACAATACCCTGGTATCTGGTCCATCTAGTGAATTCAATATCAAACAATGGACCTCTTGCTATTCTAAAAATCATATTAAATCCATTTCTTGTAGGAAATTTCCAGCTAACTGCACAGGTGAAACGGGAAAACGGCTAGCCGATCATTTCAAGGTGCAGGTCTGAGCCATTAAAGTCAGAGAGCCCACAAATCGCCGATTGTGGAGCACGTCACAACCCTTGATCATAGCCATACTGAGCTTTCTGTTCGTGTTCTTTCACAGGGACTCAAAGACACTTCACAGCAGAAACTCAGCTCCTTTTCGGCCTGGGATCAGACATTTTTCCCGGTCTTAATGGCTTCCTTAATGTCTACTTTAATCTTCTCTAATGTCAGCTTTTTCTTTCCTACTCTCACGCTTTCTCCCTTCATCTGCCCTGACTTTCTCCCATCCTGTCCCTCCTATATTTGTCACCTGCTGCTTTCTTTTCAGCGTGTAGAGGGGCCACATAGAGGTTTTTATTTGTGTGTACGTGTGTCCCTGTGCTTGTATGCAGGCCTGACAACGTCCTAATGAGACGACGGATGGTGTCCTGGGGGATGTCCTCCCAGATCTGGACCGGGGCATCACTGAGCTCCAGGACAGACTGAGGTGTAACCTTGCGGTGTCGGATGAACCGAAACATAATGTCCCACCCAGAGGTGTTCTATTGGATTGAGGTCAGGCAAATGAGTGTGGGGGGTTGCAGTCAATGGGATCAGTTCCTTCATCCTCTCGCCACATGAGGCCGGGCATTGTCATGCACCAGGAGGAACCCAGGAGCCACTGCACCAGCATAGGATCTGACGATGGGTCCAAGGATTTCATTCCGATACCTACTGACAGTCAAGATGCTGTTGTCTAGCTTGTAGAGGTCTGTGCGTCCCTCCATGGATATGCCTCCCCAGACTGGCCATCACTGACCCACCACCAAACCACTCATGCTGAACGATGTTAAAGGCAGCAGAACATTCTCCACGGCTTCTCCAGACCCTTTCACGTCTGTCACATGTGCTCAGGGTGAACCTGCTCCCATCTGTGAAATGCACAGGGTGCCAATTCTGGTATTCTATGGCAAATGCCAATCGAGCTCCACGGTGCCCACTAGAGGCCACCCTCATGAAGTCTGTTTCTGATTGTTTGGTTAGAGATATTCACACCAGTGGACTACCTGCCTGCTGGAGGTCATTTTGTAGGCTCTGGCAGTGCTCATCCTGTTCCTCGTTGCCCAAAAGAGCAGATACCGGTAGGTCATGCTGATGGGTTAAGGGCCTTCTGCGAGGGGCCCTGTCCAGCTCTCCTAGAGTAACTGCCCGTCTGTCTCCTGGAGTATCCGCCATTCCTTTCAGACTGTGTTGGGCAACACAGCAAACCTTCTGGCAATGGCACGTATTGATGTTCTGGAGAAGTTCATCCTGGAGAAGTTGACATAGTAAATTCGTCATTAAATACGGGGTCTTCCCAGACTGTCTTAAGACTGCTGTAGTTAAACCCCTGCGCAAGAAAAATAATCTTGACCCCTCTGCTTTTGAAAATTTTATACATCTTAATACTTATACTTATACTTCTTAAGTAAAATTCTAGAGAAGACAGTCATTATGCAATTAAATGACCACCTCAATAAACCTGCTATTCTTGATAAATTTCAGTCAGGCTTCAGAACAAATCACAGCACAGAAACTGCACTCGTTAAAGTAGTAAATGACTTGCGGGTAAATGCAGACAGAGGCCATTTATCTGTTCTCATCCTCCTAGATCTGAGTGCCACATTTGACACCATTGATCACAATATTCTTAGAAATCACCTTAGTCAATGGGTGGGCCTCTCTGGCAGTGTCTTAAATTGGTTTGAATCCTTCCTGGCAGGGAGAAAATTCTTTGTGAGTTGTGGTAATCACATCTCAAAGACACATGATATCCGATATGGTGTTCCACAAGGCTCTATCCTGGGTCCGCTGTTATTCTCAATCTACATGCTTCCGTTAGGTCAGATTATCTCAGGGATCAACGTAAGCTACTACAGCTATGCTGATGACACACAGCTGTACTTATCAATAGCACCTGATGACTCCGACTCTCTCGATTCACTAACACAATGTCTTACTGGTATTTCTGAATGGATGAATAGTAACTTTCTCAAGCTAAATAAAGAGAAAACTGTGATTGGCAATAATGGATTCAATGAGGTTATCAGAAATAAACTTGATGCACTAGGATTAAAAGTTAAGACCGAAGTAAAAAACTTAGGGGTAACTGTTGACTGTAACCTGAATTTTAAATCGCATATTCATCAGACCACTAGGACAGCATTTTTTCACTTAAGAAACATAGCAAAAGTTAGACCTCTTATATCATTGAAAGATGCTGAGAAATTAATTCACGCTTTTGTTTTCAGTCGTCTAGATTACTGTAACGCACTCCTCTCGGGACTACCCAAAAAAGACATAAATCACTTGCAACGAGTGCAGAATGCAGCTGCTAGAATCCTAACTAGGAAAAGAAAATCCGAACACATCTCTCCAGTTTTGATGTCACTACACTGGTTACCTGTGTCATTCAGAATTGACTTTAAAATTCTGCTTATGGTTTATAAAGCCTTAAATAATCTGCTCCATCTTATATATCGGAGTGTCTGACACCTTATATTCCAAATCAGTAACCTCAGATCCTCAAATGAGTGTCTCCTTAGAATTCCAACAGCTAAACTTAAAAGAAGTGGTGAGGCAGGCGGCCTTCTGCTGTTATGCACCTAAAATCTGGAATAGCCTGCCAATAGGAATTCGCCAGGCTAATACAGTAGAGCACTTTAAAACACTGCTGAAAACACATTACTTTAACATGGCCTTTTCATAACTTCACTTTAACTTAATCCTGATGCTCTGTATGTTCAATTCATCATAATAACTATTCATTGTGGCTCTAAAATCCATACTGCTAGAATAGAAAATCTGCAGGGGTTCCAGGCCATGAGACCACCCAGTCCCCTCTGGGCATTCCACCTAACATAAATGAAACAGTCCTCTTTGGATTTAGGGTTCTACTCTCTCTTCTGTTTCTTTTTCCGGTTTCTGGCCACCACCACCACCTACTCAAAGCATCATGATGCGTTAATTAATGTTGACTTATTTTATTTTTTACTGTGCCTTTTATTTTTCTATTCTTCATTTTGTAGAGCACTTTGAGCTACATTTTTTTGTATGAAAATGTGCTATATAAATAAATGTTGTTGTTGTTGTTGTTGACTACCTGTGCCAGCTCTGTAGAGTCCAGGTATCGCCTCATGCTACCAGTAGTGGCACTGACCGTAGCCAAATGCTAAACTAGTGAAAAAACAGATGAGGAGGGAAAAATGTCAGTGGCCTCCCTCCACCTGTTCATTCATTTCTGTTTTGGGGGTCGTCTCACTGTTGCCCCTCTAGTGCACCAAAGCAGCTGAAACTCATGAACAAGCCCCTCTGCTTTTTTACTGACCAGGTTATTATCCCTGATTAAAAAGTGTTCCTTTAACTTTATTTCAGCAGGTATATTTTTGTGTTGGGTGTGTTTAATCTGTATGGGCAGGGTGGAAATACGGTAGGACTTAGGTGTTGGCCTGATTCTGTCCGTCCCTCAAGTTAAAAGCATAGCGTCTTCTTTGCTACGTAAATCTGGTGGCAACATCTGCACTTGCTAGGAGTCGGGAGATGCGCTACAAGGTGCACACCTGATAATGTCTTTACAGCCGAAATGTTGTGTCTTTACCCTTCTTCTTTCCTTTCCAGTGTAGAAATAATCTTTAACTTTTTTGGTCCCTAGAAATAGACAAGGCAGAAAATAACGTGCAAGAAATCCATAAGTGGTCATGGCTGCCTGACCCTCTGCGTGGTATCATCACCAGTTACCTAAACCCATCACCCGAACACAGTGTCATGATCAGGCTTTTGTTTTCGATTTCATTAATATCAGCTTGGCCTCCGCAAATTCTTGTGACTTAATTTTAGGGGTTTTACAGGTCAAAGATTCTTTAATGGTAGTGGAAAATCAATAACTATCTCTCATGATGCCATTCTGTTTCAGCCAGGGTTCCTCGTTGTTTCACATTTGATTTATTTATATTAATGTTATTTGTAATTAGTAGTGGAGGGGAGAGTGGGTGAAACATCCGCCTGATAATCATCAGAGATTGTGCAGTAGTGCTGTTTCAGCATTTCCTTCTTTCAAGTGGTCTTTTATCTGTTGCTGGTATCTGGGTAAAGCCTTCCTCAGATTAACAAGTTTAAGCCCCCTAATACTAGCGTGCAAGAATTGGGATGACCATTTTCTTCAAATTACTGGAGAACAGGGACTGTATTTAAATGTGGTGTAAAATCAAGAGCCAGAAATACAATGGATGGGCATTTGCATTTAATGTCGAGTTTCTAACTCTAGGGAATAAAATTGTTTTGTTATCCTGTTAATTAGGCCCCATTCCTGCACAATAGGACATACCTAATTAAAGTGAAGGATCAGGTGATTGGTCAGCTTGTAGTAGAAAGAAACCTGACAGACTGGCCACCAGTTCAGCACTGACTAACGTAGGCATGTTTCATTAAAAGAGACAGAGGCTCTGCAGTGATCTGAGCCATGAGTCTCACAAGTCCTCAGTGTACGAGGACTTAGTTTGTCTATAGTTTGAACAGTCAGTGGGGTCCCTATCCTATTTCGGAAGCGTGATTAAAGTTGTATTTGGAGGCGAAAATTGGTATATAGAGGCTGTCAACTGCTTCCAAAGCCTGACGAGAGTTTGGGGGGAAAACCGCCAGGGTCAGGAGATCTGCCATAGTTCATTCTGTACATTCTGCTACTTTCTGAGTTGCAACGGAGACTAAGGCCTCATTCATGAGCCTTCTGTGGGGCAAATCCTTGTTACACAGGTGGGACTGGGTGACAAATTCAAGGTTCCTCTATTGGTAATTCCATCAAATGCCATGGGTTGACGCTATTACCTACTGTCTCTCCTGTCTTTTGTCTTCAGACCTGAAGATCAATGGTTTGAGGAGCTTTTTTTTTTTTTTTTATTAATTTTATTACAATCCATACAAAGCAATCAAGTTTTTACAAAGAGAAAAATTAAGAACAGATCGATCCCCACCCCTGAGAGAGAGAGAGAGCCAAACGGCGTTAAATTTAAGGCTTGTAAACATACCTAAATTAATAAATTCTCTGTGCCTTATGAACTTGTTTTAAAATATTACTGATTGGATCCTGCCATGTTTTGAAAAATGTCTGTACAGATCCTCTAACTGAGTATTTGATTTTTTCCAACTTCAAATAATATAACACATCGGTTTCCCACTGACTTAAAAGAGGAGAGTTTGGGTTCTTCCAGTTTATGAGAATAAGTCTACGTGCCAAAAGTGTAGTGAATGCGATCACAATTTGTTTGTCTTTCTCCGCTTTAAACCCATCTGGAAGAACACCAAACACAGCTGTTAATGGGTTTGGAGGGATTGTAAGTCCAAGGCTGTCTGAAAGGTAATTAAAAATGTTTGTCCAAAATAATGTTAATTTGGTGCAGGACCAGAACATGTGACCTAGTGAGGCTGGGACTTGGTTGCAACGTTCGCAGGTTGGATCATGCCCTGGAAACATTTTGGAGAGTTTTAGTCGAGACAGATGTGCTCGATATATAATTTTGAGTTGTATGATTGTATGCTTTGCGCATACGGAGCTCGAGTGAATTCTCTGCATTGCTACTTTCCACTCCTTTTCTGATATATTAATTGAAAGATCTTTTTTCCCAGTGTCTTCTTGGATCTTTGAAAGGGAGGGATTGTAAAATGATTTTATATATTGTAGAAATGGAGTCTAAGTCCTTGAGATTGAGCAATATTTTTTCCAGCATGGATGAGGGTGCAAGATGAGGAAAATCTGGAAGGTTTTGTTTAACAAAGTTTCTGATTTGAAGATAGTGAAAGAAATGTGTAGCTGGAATGTTAAATTTGGAATGTAATTGCTCATAGGATGCAAAGACGTTGTCTATATAAAGATCTCTAAGCAAGTTAATTCCAAATTTTTTCCAAATATTAAAAACTGCATATGTTTGTGAGGGTTGAAAGAGGTGGTTCTCTTGCAGGGGTGCCACAGATAGAAGCTTCTCCGTCTTAAAATGCTTTCTACATTGGTTCCAGATTCTAAGTGAGTGGAGCACAATTGGGTTATTAGTGTATTGCCGATAACGTGTGTTTATTGGAGCACAGAGCAAGGAAT
This sequence comes from Polypterus bichir lapradei, assembly GCA_026402145.1. Classification (NCBI taxonomy): domain Eukaryota; kingdom Metazoa; phylum Chordata; class Cladistia; order Polypteriformes; family Polypteridae; genus Polypterus; species Polypterus bichir. The sequence continues at coordinate 7,468,857 of JANRMT010062855.1, forward strand.
ACAAAGAAGTACTGCAGGATTTTACTTCTATTGCGGACCAAGCCTGTGTATGTTCTTCTATTTGTGTCCAGGTTCTTATCACCTGTATATTTGCTGCCCAGTAATAAAACTGGAAGTTAGGTAGAGCCATGCCGCCTTCTGCCTTTTGTCTTTGTAAGGTCGCTCTTTTGATGCGTGGATGTTTTGAATTCCAAATAAATGAGGTTATTGTCGAATCTAATTGCCTAAAAAATTATTTATTAATATATATTGGGATGTTTTGAAATAAAAAAAGGAGTTTAGGAAGAATATTCATCTTAACAGTGTTAATTCTTCCAGCTAGTGTGAGATGAAGGGTTGACCATCTATGCAAGTCTTGTTTAATTTTTTCCATGCAAACGGCGAAATTTTGTTGATATAGAGCTTTATGTTTACTTGTGATGTTTACCCCTAGGTATTTAAACTGTTCTGCAATGATAAAAGGTAGGGTATCTAATATTATATGCTTGAGAGTTCACTGGAAAGAGTACACTTTTATTCAGATTAATTCTGAGACCAGAGATCTTTTGAAATTCTGTGAGTGCTGCTAAGACTGCAGGCACAGAATTTTCTGGGTCTGATATATACAGTACCATGTCATCTGCATATAATGAGATTTTCTGTTCCAGTCCTTCTCTGCTAATCCCCTTTATCTGATCAGTATTTCGACAATGTATTGCCAGTGGTTCAATGGCAATCGCAAACAGCTTTATAGTAGTCTCTGAAAGTGTGCATTATATTTTGGTGTTCGACGATTTTATCTACGTTCGTGCTAGTGATTACCGAGATTGCGTTGCGCACTTCTTGCTTGTGAATTTGTTGAGCTAAAAGCTTATTAGCTTTCTCCCCATGTTCATAGTAATGATGTCTGGATTTGTAAATTAGTTGTTCAGTTTCTTTAGTTGTCAAGAGGTTTAATTCTGAATGTAGGGCCTGCCTTCTCCTATGTAGAGTCTCGCTTGGTAGTCTGGCATGTTCTTCATCTATTTTAGTAATTTCGCTTTTTATCTCTGCTATTTTCTTGGCCTCGGATTTATTTCTGTGGGAAAGATATGAGATAATCTGTCCTCTTAAGAAGGCCTTAAGAGTTTCCCAGAGTATTCCTGCAGAGATCTCGGGGGATGTATTTGTCTCTAGAAAGAATTTGATTTGTTTGGATATAAATTCCGTACAATTCTCGTCAGCTAATAGAAGCGGGTTGAGGCGCCATCTGCGGGGTGAGTGCATGGGGCTTAGTAATTTTAGCTCCAAGATCATAGGTGCATGGTGAGAAATAACAATAGCATCGTATTTGCAAGATTTAATCTTAGGCAAGAAGTTATTGTCTATAAAGAAGTAATCGATCCTTGAGTAACAATGATGTACTGGTGACTAGAAAGAATATGTTCTTGAATTTGGGTCTAAAAACCTCCAGGGGTCTGATAAGTTGTGGTCAGTTATAAACTTTGTAAGTATTTTTGCAGTATTAGATGCCGTTCCCCCTGTGGAGGAAGTCCTATCTAAAAGTGGATTTAGAACACAATTAAAGTCCCCCGCCATTATAACTTTATGAGTGTTCAGATTGGGAATGGATGCAAATAAATTTTGTATAAATTCCTTATCATCAACATTAGGTGCATAAACATTTATCAAGATCATTTTACAGTTAGAGAAGTCTCCCATAACCATTACATATCTCCCTTCAGGTTCAAATACTACATCTGATGCTACAAATGGAACAGTTCTATGTATGAGAATTCCCATCCCTCTAGTTTTCTTCATAAAGCTAGAATGGAACATTTGGCCAGTCCAGTCTTTTTGCAGCCGGAACTGATCCTTGCTTATTAAGTGAGTTTCCTGTAAAAATACTATTTTAGCATTTAGACCTGTTAGGTGAGAGAGTACTTTCTTTCTTTTTAATTCGTGATTCAGGCCTTTAACATTCCAGCTTACGAAGTTAACTGTCCCATCATGGAGACACTGATTCTGAGTTTTTGATGTAATTTTATAGTCTTATTATAATTATAAAGACTGAGAGGATAGATTAGGTATAGATCAGGCCTGCTCTCTTTCTCTCCCCCCCTTAACCCCCCACCCTCCCTTTTTGCCTCCCCAAGTGAGGCTAAAACCCACTTCACACAGTCCCAGTCCTCTGACATACCCAGAGACAGAGTACGTCCAAAGCAAAACAAGCTCCAATGCAGCGGCGCTTTAGGGTTAAAAGATAGAGATATCTCTAAAAAAAAAAAGGAGTTTTGCACTTAAAATATATATATACTGTATAGTCTTCAGCAATTTTAGTGCATTAAGATGATACACCCAGATAATAAACCCGGGGGATGGTATTAAAAATGTGTCCAGAAGAAGCATAACCAGTCTTAATGCAGTAATAGCAATAACAGTAAACCTAGGGTATGATATTGAACAGTCTCGTTTGAGGAGCTTTGATGTCACTTCTGGTACCACCACTACATCAGTCGCCAGTCTTCGGCAATAACTGCTATGTTTTCTTTTGTTGTCTTTTGCCTATTTTGTCCACCCAGTTATATGTGGTTCATCTTCAAGGTAACCTAAATCTATATATCTCAATATTTGAATTTGGAGGCCTTTATTGGATGTTTCTACACACCTCAGAATTCACTGTGCCACTGGCATCAGCAGTTCCATCACCAATGAAAACAAGTGTCCCAAGACCTGTGGCAGCCATGCACATCCCTCACATGCAATGACTGCTTGAAGTCTGTGATTCACAGATATCACCAGGTGCTGAGGGTCTTCTCTGGTGAGGCTCTGCCAATTCTATAATGCAGCCATCTTCAGCTCCTGTTTGTTTTGGGGCGCTTGTCCCCTTAAGGTTCCTCTTCAGCATATGGAAGCCCTGCTCAATTGGATTTAAAATGGACGATGGGCTTGGCCATTCAAGAATTGTGCTGCTTCAGTAGTATGTTTGGCTCATTATCTTGTTGTAGAATGAAGTGCAATTCAATGAGTTTGGAATATTTACTGGAACTTGAGCAGATCAGGAGCCTCATGTGTAAACAGTGTGTATGCACAAAAATGTTGTGTACGCCCGTTTCCATGCTCACATCGCGATGTATAAAAACTAAACTTGGCATAAAGCCACGCACATTTTCACGGCAGCTCAATCCTTGCAGTACACAAGTTCTTGGTTCGGTTTTGCAAACTGGCGGCACCCAGCGTCAAAGCAGTGCTACTGTTCCTATGTGGTTTCCCTTTATTTTTTAGATTAACATCCCTGATACGGCTTTATCAAATATACTGAAATTGACTGCATATAGTTTATTAGTTTAATGCATCTGATTATAATCAACCCTTAAACATATAATGGTGCGCAGAATGGGCAAACTATTCCAAATACTATAGCTGCTTTAGAGTTGTTACTCTCAGCGTTCCACTGCGTATTTAACCCACTGTATCTGAGCGTGGAATCACTGCTCTACAGCACCTGATCTGATTATCGGTATACAGTGTGGA
>JANRMT010062855.1:7495003-7512647 GCA_026402145.1 Polypterus bichir lapradei
ATAGATAGATAGATAGATAGATAGATAGATAGATAGATAGATAGATACTTCATTAATCCACAAGGGGAAATTCACATACTCCAGCAGCAGCATACTGATAAAAAACAATATTAAATTAAAGAGTGATAACAATGCAGGTATAACAGACAATAACTTTGTATAATGTTAACGTTTACCCCCCGGGTGGAAGAGTCGCATAGTATGGGGTCTCCTCAGTCTGTCAGTGGAGCAGGACGGTGACAGCAGTCTGTCGCTGAAGCTGCTCCTCTGTCTGGAGATGATACTGTTCAGTGGATGCAGTGGATTCTCCATGATTGACAGGAGCCTGCTCAGCGCCCGTCGCTCCGCCATGAATGTCAAACTGTCCAGCTCCGTGCCTACAATAGAGCCTGCCTTCCTCACCAGTTTGCCCAGGCGTGAGGCGTCTTTCTTCTTTATGCTGCCTCCCCAGCACACCATTGCGTAGAAGAGGGCACTCGCCTCAACCGTCTGATAGAACATCTGCAGCATCTTATTGAAGATGTTGAAGGACACCAGCCTTCTAAGTAAGTATAGTCGGCTCCGTCCTTTCTTGCACAGAGCATCAGTATTGGCAGTCCAGTCCAGTTTATCATCCAGCTGCACTCCCAGGTATTTATAGGTCTGTACCCTCTGCACAGTCACCTCTGATGATCATACTGAATATTTCATGACCCTCCTTAGAGGCTAAAAGGAAATTAAAGATTCCTGGCTAGCTGCATTTGGGGAATAACAGAAATCAGTGCAAATCATTAACACCTAAATTTAAGTCACAAAAATCAATTATAGAATAGAATAGAATATAATAAAATGCCTTTTATTGTCACTATACACATGTACAATGAGATTAAAAGCAGCTCCTTCAGTGCAGACATATATGTAGAACACAAGTAAATAAACAAATAAACAAATGGTGCAAAAAGTTGCAAAGAAGTTGCAAAAAAGTTCTTTGATCGATGGTGATTACCTCGATAGACATTGTAATGGGGGTTGGAATGATAAAGGAAATGGGTACCTGAGCAATGTAAAGTAAGTCTAAAATACCTATACAATAACTATAATTGTAATAAACAAACAATAAAACAGCGGAGAAGCCGTGGATTAAACAAAAAGGCTGTAGTTATCAGCAGGGAGATGTGAATCCCGTGGCGAAGCAAGGAAGGGAATGTAGAGACCGGAGCGACGGACGGCCTTATATAGGCAGGCAGCCAACAATGTGGGAGGCGTTGGGATGGGGGACCCAACGCCACCTCACACGGTGACCGAGCTGCAGGCTATGGACGTATATATGTACGTAAGTAGGATTCAGTTAGCGTTGGGAACCCGTGTACCAAATTTCTTGAAGATGAGCCCATAAGTAAAAAGACTGTTGAAAAGTTCAATATGGCGGCCGACAGTGGCATCATACCACCGAAATAAGTACGTACATTGGTTTCGGTTAGTGCAGGGAAGCCGCCTACCAAATTTCGAGAAGATGGGGCCATAAATAAGAAAGTTCAACATGGTTGACGTTGTTGACCGTTATGACCGTTACGCGTAGAATTTCGAAATGAAACCTGCTTAACTTTTGTAAGTAAGCTGTAAGGAATGAGCCTGCCAAATTTCAGCCTTCTACCTATACGGGAAGTTGGAGAATTAGTGATGTTGGAAAATTCAATATGGCGGCTGACAGTGGTGTTATACCACCGAAATAAGTACATACATTGGTTTTGGTTAGCTCAGGGAAGCCACCTACCAAATTTCGTGAAGATGGGGCCGTAAATAAGAAAGTTCAACATGGCGAACGTTGTTGACCGTTATGACCGTTATGCGTAGAATTTCAAAATGAAACCTGCTTAACTTTTGTAAGTAAGTTGTAAGGAATGGGCCTGCCAAATTTCAGCCTTCTACCTACACGGGAAATTTGAGAATTAGTGACGTTGGAAAGTTCAATATGGCAGCTGATAGTGGCGTCATACCACCGAAATAAGTATGTACATTGGTTTCGGTTAGCGCAGGGAAGCTGCCTACCAAATTTCGTGAAGATGGGGCCATGAATAAGAAAGTTCAATATGGCGGACATTGTTGATCGTTATGACCGTTACGCATAGAATTTCGAAATGAAACCTGCTTAACTTTTGTAAGTAAGCTGTAAGGAATGGGCCTACCAAATTTCAGCGTTCTACCTACACGGGAAGTTGGAGAATTAGTGACGTTTGGAAAATTCAATATGGCGGCCGACAGTGGCATCATACCATCGAAATAAGTACGTACATCGGTTTCGGTTAGTGCAGGGAAGTCACCTACCAAATTTCGTGAAGATGGGGTCAGCCTTCTACCTACACGGGAAGTTTGAAAATTGGTGACATTGGAAAGTTCAATATGGCGGCCGACAGTGGTGTCATACCATCGAAATAAGTACATACATCGGTTTCGGTTAGCGCAGGGAAGCCGCCTACCCAATTTCGTGAAGATGGGGCCATAAATAAGAAAGTTCAACATGGCGGACGTTGTCGACCGTTATCGACCGTTATGACCGTTACGTGTAGAATTTCGAAATGAAACCTGCTTAACTTTTGTAAGTAAGCTGTAAGGAAGGAGCCTGCCAAATTTCAGCTTTCTACCTACATGGGAAGTTGGAGAATTAGTGATGAGTCAGTCAGTCAGTGAGTGAGTGAGTCAGTGAGGGCTTTGCCTTTTATTAGTATAGATTCACGAGTAGCGATTTGGGTAGTGAACACTTCGATGAATGAAACCTGTTATCTTTACAACGATTGACAAACACAGAATATAACTTGAACACAACACATCCTACAAATACGAACCTGATTGAAAGAAATAATGATAATCAAATCCTTGATGACAGCAACACTCATAACAGTGACTAAACAATTACACTGACAATCATGTTACGTTATTTTTAAAATGTTTCCTTTTCTTTTTCATAACTTCTTTAACACACTACTTCTCCGCTGCGAAGCGCGGGCATTTTGCTAGTAGCTAATAAAATCAACAATAGTGAACATAGAAAATCAAGTCAAATAATAACATTTATCAAAGTTATTTTTCTTCAGAGTATACTGGCATTACATGTTTTCCTCTATAATCCTCAGATTTGTGTCCCATAACCTCATAACTTCCATGTAGAATGATAAAAACATTGTCAACAACTGTATGATTTCCTTCTTATTCAACAAACATTAGATATCTTGGTTCCCAGAAGTGTACCTAGTCCTATATTTTTCATCAATGGTGTTAGTGGTGATACAGACAACCCAAGAATTTACTTTAAAAGCATGCAAAGTCCTTAGTTTATGGTGCCAATGATGTCTACAATAATAACCAGAGATAGAATCCTTATACAAACTACCATGCTCATATCCTCATGCTCTCATTCACAAAGGTGCCCCAATTTACATCCTGTTGTGGCCTTAAATTAGATGATCACCTTTGCTGCATAAAAACATCTATCTTTCTAAAAGTAGGTGTCAGTCCTCCTTTCAGAAGATGTCAGCACCACTCTCATTAATGCAAGCCATTGGCTCATGTCAATGTAACAATAAAATTACGAGGGTTGTACCAAAGCTTCTTATTGATGTTAAAGTTAATGTCTTCTGCCACCAGCTGGGATCCTTGGTTTGTATCTGGCCTTTCCAATTTCACAAACTGCTCACTCACCACTCCATGTACAATATAAGACACTCCATCTCTGTTGTGCTGAATTGTTACTTTGTTTTGCTAACTTCTATATTACTTAGGATCAAAAAGCCATAATAGTTATTTGTCCTGTGTTGCCACCAACTATTTCTGTCTATATAGCCCTAATTACCCCAGTTCTTAAAAACACTGACAGCACTACCCCACAAACTTATTTTCCCTTATACCATGTTCTATAAACTTTAAAGGTTTGTGCTATACCCTGCATCTAATTTAGCACATTTAAACCTTAAAACCCAATATAAAATATGTCCTAATGTTGCATCTAATCCTAATGTAGAATTCTGAATATATTAATATTCATATTTATTCCATCTTTCTGTATCAATTACTATTATGCAATAAAATTCACATCCTTCATGAATAGATTTAGACATTTTGTCCTGAGTGTCTCTAAACCCAAAACACTTGACTGTCCCTCAAGTTTACCACTATTCTTCATAGTTAAATGTATCTTTATGGTAAACTCTATTATGCATTCAATTATAAAAACCAATAACCAAGAAAGTTTAAATTGGACTGACTTTTAACTGGTAATGCTGCAAGTGCTAATAATCATGTGTTAAAATTTGATCAACAGTCCAAAATACATACAAGCATTGTTCCTTAAAACTTTTTTTAAGTATCAATAGACTCAGATGTACTAAAAACATCTATCTAAAAATATTTACTCTTTACTCTAAGTGCTGACCATGTTATCCTAATCACATTTTCTAAACTTCTACCCCAATTGCTATACAGATTAAACAATTTAAGTAATAATTGTGCAGTATTTCCATTAATAAAATAGTTACAAATATTCAATAAATACATATTGCTTCTGAAAGGGAGTTCATTTGCTTTGCTGTGCTTGAAGATAAATTAGCCTTTCCTTCTAAACCATCCCTAACTCCATGGCTCATATCTTCCTTAAAGTTTAAGTTGTGGTTCCAACTCCTAGAGCAAGAAGAATTCAAGTACTTGGTCAACAACTGTCATGAAATTGACAACGAGTGGACAAATCGTATGGCATATCAAGCACAGTTAAAGTGGGCGCAGGCAAAGAACATAGAACCCTGCACAGTAAAATTGTGAATCAGATCTTGGGGTCCAGTGCCCTAAAGCAAAGGATATCAATATCCTGGACCTCTTCATCTAATGAATGAGGCTCTGGTCTGGATGCCATGCAGGCTGCCCTCTATGATTCTGGACCCACAATTATCGTTTGATGTCATTGGTCACCTGCACAGTTGACTTGTTAGCAGCAGGGACCCGTGATCCCTTAGACTGGAAATTGAGTACGTTGTCCAGTATTCAATTGGTCGACGGCCTGGTCCACAGCTTGATCCCCTCTCTGGCATGGCTTGTTTCTCCTTGGGAGTCGGATGATTCATTTGTCTACAGACCTTTAGTACAGCTCAGTCTCCAGGTTTAAATTCAAGTGCTGTCATTAAAAATGTGCTAGGAAAGACAGCTTTTACCTGCAGGTGCAAAGACTTAACAGTTTTGTTCCATATTATTCAGCATTGCAATATTTCATGTGTCATTTTTAAGTTACTTATGGATCCCAAAAAAAAGTGTCTCAAGAGATATTAGGCCTGTTTCATTGGGGGTGCCCCTTATCAAAAATAACGCTAGCAGTAAAACAGTCATTTTATCCGGTCTCTGCTTGTGTTAGCCAATTTGTTTTTAATGGTCAAAAATGAATTCTGTAGCTGGTAAGCACAACAAGGTTATTATTGTTTTGCCTTTTTATGTTAGTTTTTATTTCTATATTTTTTCTGACCTTACTTGGAAATTCAGTTTAGTTTTCGTTTTCCTTCATCATGCATTTTTAGTTTTAGTTTAGTTTTTATTTGACAAAGACATTTCATTTTATTTTTTATATATTAGTTTCAGTTTTAGTTTTAGTAATTATAGTATGGTTAAAGAGCTACTATGGAATTTAGTTTTAGTCAGAATGAGACAGAACTGTGCACTTAACGAGTTTGGATATAATAGGAGTTTAATGTTAGTGGAAGCTTGCTACACTACACGACACAGTGAACTATTTGGTTTTTGTTTTGTCTGATAAAAACAAGCATAATCAAAACCTGATACTGAATATGAACACATTCACACAATTTTGTAATTTTTTAAATATTTTCTTCGTCTTTTGTGCTGAACAAATCTGTGCTGACTGTTGGCACTTTTTTCTTTTCCTTTTATTGCTCAGAATGGGCCAGTTTGTAATGAAATTTTAAGGTGTGAGGGTTTTTTTTACTATAAATGTCTACAGCATATCCTGCTCCAACGACAAAGTCTTTATAATGAATGCCTTCAATATTTCATTCAAAAATCTCAAATACTGGGCTTTGTTATTGTCTACCAGGCATATTGATCTCTGATTCCATCTCAGGCACAAACAATTTATAGACAGAATTTTGCCACCTGCAGACCTGAAAAGATCAAAAATCAGACAACAGAATCTATTGTGCTGTGACAGGTGTGACCATGAAAATCACGGGGGCTTAGGAAGAACAGGTCTCTTAGACTTGAATGAGTGTGCAAACCCCACCTAGCTGTATTGAGGGAAACAAAGAAAAACAAGCATGTAGTGTCAAGGTTAGGGGTAGTGAGACTTGAATAGCCCAACATAAAGGACAGTAAACCCATAATGAGCAGAGCAAGGGCAGGTAATGGGAGTACTGACAGGCATAAAATGACAGAGACAGCATCTGAGATTAAGAACAATATATACATTATATAAACCTGATTATCCAGAGTAGGATTGCAGGAAACCTGGACCCTTCACCAGCAGGTTTGGATGCAAAGCAGGAGGAATCCCTGGTATGCAATATGAATGATATGGCTGATGTTAAGAACAAAAAGAATATGATAATTCAACTATCTATTTTGAGAGAGAGAGAGAGAGAGAGAAACGTTGAAAAAATGGGGACAAATATTTTAAAACATAATTCTGCTATTGGATTCTTTTAACAATATCTGCTATTAATAATGATGAATATTAACTAAAAAAGATAAATTAATAAATATAGCATAAATATTAAAAACACATTAGTATGTTTAGCTTTTCATCACTTGGCAGACTCTGTTTGTCTACCTACCTGTAGTTCACTAGAGACATTGCCAACTCTGGAATTTTACAAGGTTTGTATCTCCATCCACCCATTATCCAACCCGCTATATCCTAACTACAGGGTCACGGGGGTGTGCTGGAGCCAGTCCCAGCCAACACAGGGCGCAAGGCAGGAAACAAACCCCGGGTAGGGCGCCAGACCATTGCAGGGCACACACACACACGGGACAATTTAAGATCGCCAGTGCACCTCACCTGCATGTTTTTGGACTGTGGGAGGAAACCCACGCAGACACGGGGAGAACATGCAAACTCCACACAGGGAGGACCCAGGAAGTGAACTCAGGTCTCCTTACTGCGAGGCAGCAGCGCTACACCCACTGCGCCACCGTGCCGCCCGGTTTGTATCTCTTCGTTGTTAAATGATATTTTTAAAGCAAAAGTGATTGGTTAGCAGCAATATGCTGATCTTGTGTTACGACCTAGTCAGTCTCTTGATTAGTGCCGTTTTATTTTCAAAAATTGGGAGAGGTCTCCCCTCGACTTTCTCGTGTACTCAGATATGGGGATGGATATCTGAGGAGTAAACAGCAAGACAAAGATTATATTATGTAAATTAAAGAACCATCGGCAACCAATCAAATCAAATTAATATTGATCAATTATTATAAAAGTAAAGTTGATTAAATTTGACTCTGCTGCTGCATGAATAAAAAAAAAATGAGTATGTGTTCGGGTAAAGTACCACTTCCAGTTGATGGATTTGGCCCAAAAGTTAACAGAGATCTACAATTTTAGTGTAACAACCACATGCCAAATTTCATCCATCTATCTAGTTGCGTTTTTGAGTTACCGTGTTTACACAGACATAATTCCAATAAAACTGTATTTTCGGACTTGTGGAGGTCTAAAATGTCAAGATTCATCAAAATCTCAAGGTCGATTTTTTTTCATGATTATACTTTCTCTATACTTCGTATGTGAAGTGGAAGGTGAATTGCTTTAAACAAAAAGCAGGCACCTGAGAAATAAACTGAAACGTGATTTTTCTGTCCATTTTTCTGCCGTTCACTGTATGAGTATACAGTAGGGTATACAGTAGGGCTAAAAACTAACAGGAGGAATATTCATTCAAAAATGAAAACTTCAATTATTTTAGCAAATTATTATTTTATTTCAGTTAGTCTTTCCAGTTACTTTAATAGTTTTGTTTAGTTTTAGTTTTTCATTTCGGTTTTGTTAATTATTTTATTTCAGTTTACAAAAATGTTTTTTTAATAACAGTTTCAGTTTTGATTTTAGTTTTCGTTAACTATAATAACCTTCAAGCTTCCCGGGTCCTCCCTGCGTGGAGTTTGCATGTTCTCCCCGTGTCTGCGTGGGTTTCCTTCCACAGTCCAAAGACATGCAGGTTAGGTGCATTGGCGGTCCCAAATTGTCCCTAGCATGGGTGGATGTGTGTGTGTGTGCCCTGCGGTGGGCTGGCACACTGCCCGGGGTTTGTTCCTGCCTTGTGCCCTGTGCTGGCTGGGATTGGCTCCAGCAGACCCCTGTGTTAGGATATAGCGGGTTGGAGAATGACTGACTGACTGACTTTCTTCCATTTGAGTATGGCCAGTACTCAATGGATAAAGGCACACACATTTATCCTAATTCTGGAAGCATTTCATTTGACCTAATAATATTCTTTTTTTTAAGTTTAAATTTAAAACATACCTATGTACACCTTTATCAATTACCTCTTCATTTCAAACAGCACTACATATTTTCAAACATTGTCTTAAGAAAACATATTGCCAAACTCACTTACAATAAATTGCTTCAAATGCACTCCAGTCAAAGAGATCTTTCACATTGCACAACATACTCAAACTTACTTAAACTACCTTTAACACATTATATTTACTCAAGTTTTATTATTATTATTTAGCATTTACTATTTAAAGCATTTTCACACCTTTACTGATGTTTATTTTACTCCACACAGAAAATATACCAAGTTTGAACCTTCATTCCTGTTGCTGGGCAACAGTGCCAACCACTGCGCCACCATATCACCCCTACTTCAATCTCCTAACAGCTCATGGAAAGCATTTAAAACAATGTCCATAACCAATATGCATCTTCACACACACACACACACACACCCACAGCATTTTATCCTTGAAAGAAATTGTCTCCTTTATATTTTTTAATTATCAAAGAACATTTTTTTCTAAGACTTGATCAGGGTCTGAAAGAAAGATGTTTAATACATATAAACATTTTTATAAGCAAAATGGAGACGTTTTCATTTTATCAAATATTACACATTTTCAAAATTCACATTTTAACCCAAATTAACTCAGAGTTCTGGAACTTTATTTGATATTTCCAAATTTGTGTGCACAATATATTTTACTTTAAACATTCAGTTTAATACAAGTACATTTCAGACAAAGATGTTCCATTCACACATTTCTTAGGCACAGAACAACATTTTCAGACACATGAAACAATTCTTTCAACACGTCATCTCACACACACATTTCTTTAAATTCGCTGCACATCAAGACGTCTTATTTACTGACACACTCTGCCTGGTACAAAACACAACAAAAATACGGACTCATTTATTTTCACAGAACATACAAAATCTACATAAACCTTCCATATTCCTTGTTCTTAACTAGTTAGCATTTTTCACATACTGCTTAGCGTAAATTGATTACTCTTCAATTACTATACAATTACCTTCTTCTAACTTTAGCCCTATCTTCCTGTGGAACTCTACCTCCCACTGGTTGCAACCTTATTACCTCAGGGTGGACTTTAACCTCCTTTCTTTTTTAATGAGGCGGGGAACGCTGTCCCCCTTGTTACGTGCCTGGGACTTGAACCCATGGACTTCTCTATCCATTTAACAGCATTACTGTCTACTGAGACCTTTTGCCAAACCCAGAGAGAGAGATCTGGACAACTTCCCCAGACAATAGTGGGTCACTTCCTCCGGATGGCAACCCACAATAATCCGCCACGCAACGAGGAGTGATCTCGGCTCTGTTCTTTACTGCTCTTTCTAATCGGCAAAAGGCTCTTAACCTAACTATACTAACTATCCTAATTCTAAGAAAAAAACACTCCTAATCTAACAACATGACATCTAACCCAGCCCCTTATCCCCAAAAGAATAAATGAACATGCCTCCTCCTTCAATTTCAGGTCCGACGATCGCGTCCTCCAGAGGGGGACCATAAGTCCATTTCAATATTCGCATTGTCAGCTTTGCATCTTTTGAGATTCTGCTGGGAGTTCTCTTCGGGGTATGGATCACCTTAACGTTGGGCGCCAAAAACTGTGGTAGAAATTTAACATCTTATTAAAGAAGAAGCATCCTCTAACAGGACAATTCAGTAATCAGGCGTTCATTGTATCTTTTAATTACTCTTCGGCAAAATCCTGTGGAGGGAGCATTCATCAAAATCAGTCCATTACAGTATGGTCAGAATGATCAGAATGGTCAGAGAAATAAAGGATAAAGGTTCATTTTATAAACTACTGAATTTACATACAGTGTCAATCAATACATTCATTTTACTCTGATTGGTTCATTGGTTTACACCCAAAATATTTATATAAAATGAAAATCTGTTATATTATATTCTGGTTCTTCTTACACCTTTTGAGAGGAGACACCACCCTTGAAATTCCTGTGCATATCACAAGTTGTCCATTCTCGTTGTTTATAGGACATCTGTTGATTTCTTAGCCATCCTTCAGTACATTTTCTATATTACATCAACCTTTCTTCTGGTACATTCTTTATTTACATCTCAGTATTTTTCCTAAACCATTTCTTATATTGTTTCTTATACTTGACCTTTATTTGGTTTCCCACATTTATTAACCCTTTATGCTAATTGTTTAAGATGAATGCTGTTACCCTGAAATTATTCTTCCACTGCAAAACAACTGCCTTTCAGACAAGCTGCAGACTTGAGAGAGGGCACAGGGTGGGTGATGGCTGCCTACGTCTATGACATCTGAGAATATAAGAGACGCTTGTTATATCTCAGCCGGGGTTCCTCTTCCTCTGCCTGGGGTTCAAATTCATGGAAGACCCTCCTTTATAAACAAGGTTGGGGGGGGAAGGTGTCTCCTGGCGTTTATTGGGAGGTGGCCACGCCCCTTGGGGAACCACCCAGAAAACACAACACATGTGGCAGAAAACTGATCCACTCATAGAAACCAATTATCAAATTTGACAGAAAAATACATAATTCTATGAAGAATAAACACAAATAGCAATAATAATTAAAAAATTAAAAATGAATGGAAAACACATAAAAGAGGAATCTAAACTTAAGTTAGTGGGAGAAATCTGACTTACACATGCAGGCACCAAAATGTAGTAGCAGTGAGACTACCGAAGAGGAAGTCCACTTAAACGTGATAGACATTTTGAAATTTAACATTCTGTTTTTAAAGATGTACCATTGAGCAAGGCAGCTTTACAGGAAGTGCCTTATGAAACACACTGCACTGTAAGGCAGTGGTTCTCAGCCTGTGGGGTCGGCCCCTCTAGGGTGGCATGAAGTAACAAAAAGGGGGGTGTAAAGATGTGAAAAAAAGAAAACAAGAATCGAAAATATGAAAAATACATCTATTGAAACCAAAAAAATATATATTAAACTACATTCTGATACTAGAAAAACAAATATAGAGTTAGATAAACGTCAATAAAAGTTAAGTAGGTATAATGAAATATGCATCTATGATATATCATTAATTAAAAAAGAAAAAATTGGTATTAGTGGGCTCCTTTCAAAAAAAATGTTAGGGGGGCGCGATTAAAACTGTTATGAAAACTCGGGTCGCAAATACTTAAAGGTTGAGAAACGCTGGTGTAAGGTTTGCACTTGCAACACCAGATAAACAAACAATTTGAGATGTTCATAACATAATCTGAACAGAGTCTGCTGGTGCTCACGCACAGGATTCTGGGTTAATTGACCAGGCTGCCCAGTCATCATCACTTTAATTTAGCTTAGACCTTGAAGTCTGAAAGTAGAGCTTAAAATCAGAACCACGGGGTTAAAGCTTAAAAACCTCATAATCTCCATTAGATGCAAATTGGAGTTTTTGCTAAAAACAATACGATCCGTTTATCTTATAAGTCCTTCATTAACAACCAGATGGCCGCTACTTAATATTAATAATACAGACTGAGTACAATGGAACCTCAGGTCACGACTGCCGTGTTCCAAAACTCTGGTCGTAACCCAATTTGGTTGTGACTCGAAGTAATTTCCCCTATAGGATTGTATGTAAATACAATTAATCCATTCCAGACCATGCGAACTGTATGTAAATATATTTTTTTAAAGATTTTTAAGCACAAAAATAGTTAAGTATACCATAGAATGTACAGCGTAATAGTAAACTAAATGTAAAAACATTGAATAACACTGAGAAAACCTTGAACAACAGAGAAAAGTAACATTGCAAGAATTCACGCTATAGCCTTACGAACCGCTCGCTGTAAACACTTTTTTTAAAGGAGTTTTAAGCACAGGGAAAGAAATGAACATTTGAAAAATCCGTAATTAAATAAACAACCAAGAAAAGTAACATTGCAACAATACACGCTACGAACCGAAAAATGAACATTTGAAAAATCCGTAATACAAAAACTGACCATAAACAACCAAGAAAACTAACCTTGCATGAGTCGAGCTCTGGCATGAAGGAAGTGAGGAGGAACTGGGTGAAGAGGGGATTACAGTTTTGAGGTAAAGTCTGTGACAATGCGGGATCACTGCATGCTCCCATCCCACTTCCGGGAGCCCTTAAACCCGTCACCGTTGGCAATGTTACCGATGAGCACGACACTGAGGCACTAAAATGGACCAATCGGATGGTGCAAAAAGTCCCGAGTGCTTTTATTAAAATCAACAAAACAACAATCAAAAACAAAGTCCAAATTAAATAAAGTGCAGTGCTTTCAGAATCCTTAAATAAACAAATGATCCCATAAAAACAGGAGTGAAGTGGGGGTTAAAATCCAATAAAAAAAAGTCTTCATTAAATTCAACGAGATTAAAACAATGCTGGAAGCAGTCTCTTTAAAAACAAACCCAGTGCGTTCTTTAACTGCCTTCTTGGCCTTACGCGGCTAGCTGTCCTTCTTCTGGTCACTTCAGCTCCTTGATCGCTCAGCTGGAGCGACCACTTCCTTCTGCCCCACCGAGTGTCAGCTAAAACACCCCTGCTTGGGATCATTGGCCAGCTGCCTACATGCGAGCACACGTTCGCTCTCTCGCTCACACCAGTTCTTTCCACACTGCTTCCTGCTTACTTCCTCACTCCGCAAACTCCATCTTTCTCTTCTTCTTCCTCCCTTTAGCCGCCTCGTGCTTCTATTTATGAAGAGGACAGCTGTAGCAATCAACCACCACACCCCTTCGCTAAGCTGCAAGTGTGGCAATTAATTATTTAAAACTGGGCGATGTCTCTCAGTGCACGTCTGACCGAGAACAATGTACTGTACAGGGAGAGACTGAACACGTGCGTAAATCACCAGTGTGTACGAACCAGTAGGGAAACTGGCTTGTTCGTCACTCGAGTGTGTGGTCATGAACAGATGCAAAAGTTTGGGAAACTTTTTGGTCGTAATCCGATTTGTACGTGGTCCAAGATGTACTTGCAAACCACTGGTCAGGTCAGGTCAGGTTGGCACTACTACTGCACCCAGCACACCATGAAACAGCTCAGGATCCTGGTGTGCAGCCACCCAGGCAGACATCCACCCTCTGAAAATAACCCTCTATCTGCCACAGCCAGGTGTTATGTTGGTGCCCCCGTAGCCTGGTTCATCCACTTGGATCCTCAACAATGAGGATCCTGCAAGCTGGATCACTGTTGTGGGAATTGTGCCACATGGCCGTAGTGCTGTAACTGACGCTCCCTCACAATGCAGGTATTGTGCCTCATTCAGGACCCCGTGAGCAACACAAAGTCAAACCAGTGGTACCCAAGGATTCTCTGAAGAGACACAGTACTGAAGGTGTCCAGTCTTTGTCTCAGGTCACTAGATAGTGTCCATGTCTCTCAACCATATAGCCAGAGGTGGGTATAGTAGCCAAAAATTGTACTCAAGCAAAAGTAGCGTTACTTCAAAATAATATTACTCAAGTAGAAGTAAAAAGTAGTCATCCAAAAAACTACTCAAGTAAGAGTGAAAAAGTATTTGGTAAAAAGACTACTCAAGTCCTGAGTAACTGTTTGAGCATAATAAATTATTAATTTTTTTAGAAATGGTGTAATAAGACAGACAAAAATATAAAAAATGAGTAAAAATAAATAACATCTTTATAAAATAAAGATGCACAAATAACACAAAGTTCCAAATCTCAGTATTTCACAACAAAGCTTTTGAAGGTGATACCTACAGTAGGTGACATGTATGTTTGAACAGTGCAAACTACTTACAGTGCCGAGATCTCCTGTACACTGACAGTATAATACTGCATATTCACTTGCTCTCCAAACAGCACAGCTGATAGAAAATAACATTAGAACAAGGCAGCTTGTGCGCGTACAAGAAGTCTCACTTTACTGACTGTCTGTGTCTGTGCATGTTTGGTTAAAAGGTGCTTGTTCTTCACTCAGTGAAGTGATGGTTAAGCTTCAGCAGGAGTTGGCTCTCAAAGTTCTTGCAGTGAAGCTGTGACCGTTTAGCAGTGAACAGGATCCCCACATGGCTAAAAAGTCTCTCGCAGACTCAAATAGTTGAAACGGAGTCATGTGATTATTGTTGCTACATCTGATTGGTGAAACAGTTATGCAGTAGATCCACTGGCAACTTCTCTCTGGCAAAAAATATAGCATATATAATGTGTAAATGGAAAAAAATAACGAGTCGAGTGTTGCCCAATGTAGCGGAGTAAGAGTAGCGTTTCTTCTTCACAAATGTACTCAAGTAAAAGTAAAAAGTATGGTGCAGTAAAACTACTCTTAGAAGTACAATTTTTTAAAAAAAGTTAGTCAAGTGTAACGGAGTAAATGTTACTCATTACTACCCTCCTCTGCATATAGTAAGACAGGAAGCACCAGGACTCTAAAGACTTGGACCTTTGCCCTTCTGCAGAGATATCAGATACCTTTCCAGTGACCTCATGACCCTCCATGCTCTCCTAATCCATCTACTGACATGAATGTCACTGCCGAGATAAGTAAACCTCTCGATGAGGTCGACATTCTCTCCGCAGACAGACACCCTGCTGATGTGCCCACGAAGTCATTAAAGGCCTTGCTGTTGTTTTTTATCAGGACCCTCACAAGCCCAGACACTCAGACTCCTCACTCAGTCTTTCAAGACCCCCAATCAGAGCCTCCATTGACTCTGTGAAGATCACAGCATCGTCAGCAAAGTCAAGATCAGTGAATCTTTCTTCACCAACAGATGCCCCCCAGCCGCTGGACCCCACAGTAGCAGAACATACCCCTGACAAACCACACAATCAACTGGGATAAATGCAGAGGTCCTGCCTCCACTGTGCACAGCACTCACAGTACCAGTGTACAGGAGGGCCATGACATCCAGAAACCTTGAGGGTTGAGCTCACCATACTCATTTTTTTTTTTATTTACAAAAACACATTTTCCAAATTGGGGTCTCAAGCATTTGACATTCTGTCTATACACCCTTTATGCCAGTACCACAGCTTAGTACTGCTTATTGCCACACATGCCTACCAGTAGATCGCCTTCATGGCTTCCCTGAGGTATGCAGTACCACCCCGGGATGAGAGGGGGTGCTGTTGCTAGTGTTCTTGTCTTTTTTTCCCTTACTGTGCAAATAAGACACCCAATGAGGGCAACTGAGCTAGAGGAGCCCCGCCCCTTCCTCCTTAGACCATGTAAGGTGGCGTCACATTTTGGACCTGAGCACCCGAGGGACTGGCGCTCCCCCAAAGTCTGAGCCTTTTTGTATTTCGATGCTAAACCTCTGCCTGTGATTATTTATGTTTGAGCACCACTTGCACCTGTTGATTTATTTTATATATCTGCCTGTTTTAAACGGGGTTGGCACGGTGGACAGTCCAACTTATTTTGGACTCATTCTTCACTCATGTCACATTCACAGTAAGTGGGAAAAGGAAACATGATGTGCTTCTCTGGTGACGTCAGCTGATCGCTGTCTGTGTCAGCTCTCATCTTCTCTGCACTACAGCAGCCACCCATTTCATCTGAGGTTTCAGCTATTTGAGGTAGCACCGGTCCACAATGCTTCTGATAATTGGCATTCTACTGAATTAAATATATAAATAATATAAAAAACAATAAAGCCCTCTGTGTCCGGGTGCAATAATGGCAGGTCACGGTGAGAATGAAAAGACAGAACGACTCCCATTTAACTGAATGCACTGTACGAGTGGCCCCAAAAAATTATTCGGCTCTTCACCGCAGAATTGAGGGGAGGGTCATTTTTACTGGAGATCCATCCGGCAGGCCACTCTGGTCACAAAAGGCGCCTCCTTCAGGACAGCTGAAACTGGAAGGGCCGGGCCAAGTGCCCTCACTGGGTGTTTTATAGGAACTGCAGGGAGAGAAAGAGAAGGTTTGCGACAGCGCCCCCTCTTGCCCCCAGCAGGTGGTCACATACCTCGATGAAGCCCTTTAGGAGATCGTAAAACAGGCATATTTGACACCCTTTCAAAACACACATAAGAACTTCTGGCTTGGATACTGGAGAGCTGTTGCTGTCAAAAACAGTTTTTTTAATTGGCAGTAAGGTGGTCAGATCTGTCTAGATGCACTTTTGAAGGCTCCAGAGTTTACTCAGAGTGGTTCAAACAGCAAAAAATACCCAGCGAGTGGCTGTTCTGATGAGAAAAGGTCAAACTGACAGAAAGAATACAGTACCTCAGAAAAGTATCATGGGAGGCACAACACGTCGAACCTTCATGTGAATGGGCTACAACAGCAGAAGACCACGTTGGGTTCCACACCCGTCATCCAAGAACAGAAAACTGAGGCTGTCGTGGGCACAGGGTCACCAAAACTGGACTGGAAAAATGTAGCCTGGTCTGATGAGTTGAGATAAACAGTAAACATGAAGGGTCGACTTTGCCAGGGTGAATTGGAGATGGTTTTCCTTCATCCGGGTTTTAATATCACTCACCTTGAAGCTACCTTAGAGGCCTGACTCTGTAAATGATCCTCAGGGCTGGGGAGACATCAATATCCACCAGAAAGATCTGCTGTTATGGTGGCTCTGTAAATGTTGAGCACTCCCATTATGAGCTGGAGACCTAAAACCTAAAGGTCACCCTAGCTGAAGAAAGTGGATTAAGGAACATTTAACTAGGGACACTCTGACTGCTCTTTAACTGCACTGGTGAGGCCTCATCTGCAGTACTGGGTGCAGTTTTGGTCACCAGGCTACAAAAAGGACAAAGCAGCGCTAGGAAAGGCCAGAGAAGAGCAACAGGGCTGAGTCCAGGAATACAGGGGATGAGTTATGAGGAAAGATTCAAAGAGCTGAGCCTTTATAGACATGAAGAGGAGACCTGACTGGAGTGTTTAAAATGATGAAGGGAATTAGTGCAATGGATCAAGATGGTGACTTTAAAATGAGTTCATCAAGAACACGGGGACACAGTTGGAAACCTAAGCGTAAGTTTCACACAAACATCAGGGAGTTTGTGTATAAAAAGAGAACTACAGACACATGGAATAAGTGACCAAGTAGAGTGGTGCACAGCAGGACCTTAAGGACCTTCAAAACTGGACTTGATGTTATTTTAGAAGAATTAAGTGGATAGGACTGGCCAGCTTTGTTGGGCTGAATGGCCTGTTCATGTCTGGATTGTCCTAATGTTCTAATTT
>JANRMT010062855.1:7521215-7554363 GCA_026402145.1 Polypterus bichir lapradei
GGGGCTCCGAAGCCTCAGACATGCGTAGTACTGAGATTGCGTCATGATGGGCCTTGAACGGGGCGCCGAAGCCTCAGACATGCGTACTATTGAGATGATGACGGGGCTACTGAAGCCTCAGACATGCGTAGTACCGAGATTGGATCATGACAGGGCTTCGAGCAGACATGGTCACTGGTTACTGAATCTTTGTGAAGCCTCAGCACACTGAAAGGCATTGACCTCTATATTTTGAGAGTCTATCTGACACTTAACTCTCTAGTTATATTTTGTAATTCGTATTGACATTACACATTTCAGTTGATATGGTTAAGCTACAATTCAGGTAGTTGCTGAGAATGAATTATTGTTCTTGTGGATTGCTGTGATTTCCTTTGTCTGATACAGAGTGTCAAAGATATATTGTCATATATTAACTTTATATATATATATGAAAAGATTAGGTAAATCGTTCAACCTTTTTATGGAACACTTAATTTTGTTAAAAACCGTACGTCATATAGTATACATCTATAAATATAATTTTTTCGTCTTCATTAGGAAAATACAACAATGATACTCTTGTATCAATTAAACCATTTTAACGTGCATATGTAAAACAACATATTTCATCCGCCGCAGTAAGAACAGTAGTAGTAGTTCAGTTGTGCAGAGCTCGTTAATTATCCGGATTAGGTGGCTCAGTGGTGTTGTCGCTCAGGTTCGCGTCGCTGATCTTCCTCTTGTGAAAGTTTTTTTTCTATTCCTCCATTTAACAAGCTTGGACGGATAGCGAGCGAATCGAGCTATCGAGGGAAGGTTGGGCCACCGTAGTCGGGCAGGGGGCACACGCCCCTAATTATATTGTGTATGTAAAGAGTTTCACTGTAAAACATAATAAACTTCATATTTGTGTGTTTGGAGACCCTGGTGTCGTACTGAATTTGTATTGTAGAAAAACAAACTACTGTCCAGCACGCCTAAATGTGTCTTTTCGTGTCTGATCGCTATACGGCACTTCCAACTTGGGACAATTCGCTATAAACAGTTTCAGCCAACCAGCGCCTTCTAAACATGCAGAACGACAGTGTGACCCTTTATTGTAGCGGCGCAGCATCTTCGTTTCAGTCAGTCATTGTCCTGTTAGACTATTTACTGTTAAGTGCTGCTTGAGCTACCGTTTATAGTACAACAGGTGGCATACGTAGTTCTTAAATCGATATTGAAATGCACACACAAGTCTCCTAAATTATTTATTGAAATACCTACATTTACAGTGTCCGTTTTAGGAAGTCGTAGTTTTTACTTGTTCCCGTTATTAGGAATTATAATTTCTCAGTGTCACATATTATTCGTTACTACTCGCGAGTCCCGCTTCATTGAGATTCTGCTTTATATTCTGTATAAGCAAACTTTTTAAAAGGAGCGTTGATTAAATTGACTATAGCAGACTTGTCATCTTCTTAAAATGAGTTTATTGATTTGATATTGACAATTAATCATAAGGCCAAACATCAAGGAGGATTTGAGTTTGCATGGACTGCGCTGTTTCTTTTTTTTTCGTGACATCGTGTCAGTAGAGAGTGCGTCACGTTAACAATGCATTCTGTCCTAAATGACAGCGCACACGCTTTTTTATATTTCCTAAAGGCCAATCTGTCTCAATTTCCTCATTAATATATTTTGACAGTGTATTTTAGTGAGAATGATTATAAACATATTACCCATGTTCATTTCCCATGTAGATATGTAACGTTTGGTGAGTATAAATAAAAAGTAACAACACATATAATAGTTATGTTGCATTGTTTATGATTAACAAAATTCATCGTTTATCGGAAATGTTCTACTTATACAGTCGATTTATTCCACTTCTGAAGGTGTACATTGTCGGTATTCTCCATTGCATTTGCCCCCGAGTGTAACGTGTGCCAGTGTAACCGAGGGATGGCAGACTAGCTCACGTAATGGGTGACAAGGCACATTCTCATCCTGATGCCCAGGCTCTTGTCATAAATATTCCCATCTTGTGCTTTTTCTCGTTCCTGCAAGTTTACTATTATTATTGGACATGTAGAGGAAATGTGTTTTATTTTATGTCTATGAAAGGAAGGACGGTAAAGCCTTGAATGAAACTGAGTGTTGATGCTTTGGGTAACAAGACAGGTTAAGGAGCAGGGAACATTGAATGTGACATTGACTGCGGGGGATTGTGTAACTGGAAGATGGTTTAAGAATACAGAAACAACAAAAGCTTAGTGTTTCAGTAATTCTATTTACGTCAATTATTTACTCTGTTGTGCTGCACTTCGGAAGAATACTTATTTACCCCCGCGCGCAGCCTTTGATAAGATGAATTCACAAGTAAAGGATGTTGCTGACAAAGTCAGATGCTTTTTTGAAAGTTTGGCTCCAGATGTGCTTATTCAGCTGATCCTTCTTCTCAGTACTTGAGTGATCTTTACGTTCACCTCTGAATGAATTCGCAAAGTTTCTTTACAACTTTTTTTGTCTCATTAACGCAGAAATCCCGAGGCTTTCCTAAAATTGCAGAAGACACTGTTGATGGCGCTGATTCTGTTTTAAAGACAGTTGTGATTAGATATGCAGAACACGCTTTTACTCACATTGCTTTTTGGAAATCAATAATACAAATCAGCAACAGATCTGGGAATCACTGAATAGTAAAAACGTTTAATGAGGAATGTCTTGCGCATATACTGGTATATGACCACGTCGGCTTTAGTGAAGCATTTCTTAGCCTCTCTGATATGATCGACATGGAGTAGAATAGATTCTGGATTGTTATAATACGTGCTACCTTACGCAAAATATGCTCATCGATTTGTTACAGATTCTTGGTGGACACGATTCCACACCGAGGAAAAAGGTGCCCCATGTAAATCGTTCATAATGTCTCCAAAATATATTTGTTAACTTTCAGACAAGTACTACTTAACTGTTTTATACAAAATCCTTATTTCAATATATGCGAGCCCCAAGTAGGATTTGAACTCGGGTTAGCATACTTTATCAACATAGCACAAACAACCGCTTTTACGCTTTGAGCTAAAGCACCTTAGCAGACTGGTTACTGACCAAATCAACGGCTGACTGCGCAGATATCAATGACGTCATTACGCTAGCGTGCTCAAAATCACGTGACGGGCGCATTTGAAGCAAGCCTCGAAGCGGTGCTTCGATCTCCAGTGCTTCGATAGCTCGACACAGTGTCGAAACCTGAGTATCGAGCGGCCCATCACTAGCTGCAGGTATAGCGTGACTCCGCCTGATGGGAGAAGGCACCGGGCTTTGTTTTTAAAAAACGGACTGCTTCCAGCCATTGCGTTTAACCTCGTTTTTAAAGGATTTATTTATTGTATTTTTAACCTTCACCCTTTCACTGGTTTTATTGGATTAATTTATTTGTAACACTGCAGTATTTATTTGGACATTGTTTTTGGTTTGTTTTTAAAGTAAAGCACTTTGCACCTTTTTGCACCATCCCCTTACTTCGTCGTTGATGTCTTCACTGTCCAGCTCATCCGGTTACTCAATTTGGAGTGGCAAAGCAAAGTGCTTATAGAAATGAAAGATTTCAGTTTTTGATTTGTAATAAATCTACTCACCCTTCTGAA
Organism: Polypterus bichir lapradei; assembly: GCA_026402145.1. NCBI lineage: Eukaryota > Metazoa > Chordata > Cladistia > Polypteriformes > Polypteridae > Polypterus > Polypterus bichir. Next base: position 7,524,833 of record JANRMT010062855.1, read on the forward strand.
AATGTGTTTTCAATGTCTCCTTCTGGGTTTTTTGAATGGAGGCTGATGGGCAAAATTGGCTCACCTGAATCTTTGAACACAACCCTAAGCCTAACCAACTGATTTGTAATATTATAGATATATGGAAACCTAAAAAATTGGAATAAATTTAGAACAGAATTAAGATACCTTAGCTAAATTAAAAAATTAGTGGGATGGGTGCTTACTTTAAAATAAAAAAAATATTTATAGGTAGAGTAAGTGTACCCATGCGTTTGGCCTTTAGGCTTTAATCCCCTATCCTCACCCTAACCGACTGCACACAGGTTTGATTCTACACAACAGACATTTTTACATTGCGGAGGTCCACATTCTGTTACACTGCACCCCCTTACCCCTCCTATGCTCCCTCCACCCCATTAGTGTCTCAAATCACTTAGACTTTCTGTATTGCCAGAAAAGATCCACGCAGTGAGTGTCCCATTTGACATTTTTATGACTTCATTGCCATTTTTAAAATGAATTTTCTTAAAAAATAAAGCAAGCAGGGGCGGCACGGTGGCACAGTGGGTAACATTGCTGCCTCACAGAAAGGAGACCTGGGTTGGCTTCCTGAGTCCTCCCTGCATGGAGTTTGCATGTTCTCCCTGCGTCTCTGTGGGTTTCCTGCCACAGTCCAAAGACATGCAGGTTAGGTGCGTTGGCGATTCTAAATTGCCCCTATTCTGTGCTTGGTGTGTGGGGGTGTGCGCCCTTCCCGGGGTTTGTTTACTGCCTTGTGCCCTGTGTTGGCTGGGATTGGCTCCAGCAGACCCCCATGCTCCTGTAGTTAGGATACAGCGGGTTGGATACTGGATGGATGGATAAACCAAGCAAAAACCCTACAACTAAAGGTTCTCTTCTGGTAACTAAATACTTTTGTTAATCACAGAATTTTCTTCATTTTTTGATTGCTGCCCGTATTAGTTCAGCTATGAGGTGGTGCAGATCTTCAGGGTGGGCAGTGAGTAAGTTTGTTTCCCCCTTTAATTCAGGGTCATATCCTGTTTAATTAGCCCCTGTAATCTGGGCTTCACACAAAAGCCAAATTACACACATCAAACACACACAGACACCTTTATCGTCTTTGCTTCAATGAAATGTATTAGCCGTAAAAACAAGCGAACTTTAGGCAAACAGCAGTGCACCCTACAACTTGGAAACTTTGAACAAAGCTGGAAACACCCTTTGTATCGTTCACGTATGTACGGTGGCTTCCAACTCATCATCCACCTTGTCTTTGACTTCAGACTTTCGCTCAGTCATTATTTCCAGAATTTCATCATTTAGAAATGTGAATGGCCACTGTGAAGAGAAAACAAAAGGTATTAGTGGAGGGGGCACCGAGTTAAGGCTTGTGCCTGGAATGGCTGCCATAGAGTTGTTTCATTGACTAAATCAAGTGGCTTTAGTGACGTTGCATCCATACACCATATTGCAGCAAACAGTGGCACGAAATAACATTCCCCAGGACCGCGGTGGACAAGTGCAGAGGTCAAGTAGAAGACAAGTTAAAAAACTACACTGTACTATGATTAGTACTGCAACTAATGTACTGCATGTAAATAAACCAGGAACAGATCTGAGTTCAGGGGGGCAGCAAAGAGTTTAGAGTCTGGACCACCAAAGGGGTAGAAGGTGTTGCAGAACCAGTTTGGATGCTACAGCACCTTCTGCCAGATTGAAGTGGGACAATGGGAGAGGTGGGAGTGGTCCTTCACACTGATGTAAGCCTAGATTCATAAAAGCAGTATCAATGTTTGTGATGTGCCATCTGTTGGAATGACAAATGTAATGCACATGTCTCTGTTATATGTTATTTGGTATGGGATTTCTTAAAACAATGTCAATGTTTGTGGTGCACCATCTGTTGGAATGGTTGTTGCAATGCATTTTATTTCTACATATGTTTGTGATGTGCTGTCTGATTGAATAACAACAACAACAACATTTATTTATATAGCACATTTTCATACAAAAAAATGTAGCTCAAAGTGCTTTACATAATGAAGAATAGAAAAATAAGAGACACAGTAAGAAAATAAAATAAGTCAACATTAATTAACATAGAATAAGTGTAAGGTCCAATGGCCAGGGGGGACAGAAAAAAAAAAAAAAAAAAATCCAGACGGCCGGAGAAAAAAAAATAAAATCTGCAGGGATTCCAGGCCATGAGACCACCCAGTCCCCTCTGCAATGTATATGTCTCTGTTATATGTCATTTGATATTGGGTTTGTAAAAGCTGTGTTAATGTTTGTGATGTGCTATCTATTGGAATGACAAAATGCAGTGCATAGTATTATAACAGTTGTCTCTGATGCATTTGAGTAGTGAGGAAAGTGCTATATAAATTTAAAGAATGATTATTATTATTATCATCATCATCATCTGTTGGAATGACTGAGACATAGCAACTAGATGGACACACAGATACACAGACACGTATCCTTTTATTAAGGTGGATTCCTGCTTATTTCATAAATTAGTAATTTAAAATGTATCATTTCTTACCTCCTGCCAAAGGCAAAAGTTTAGGATTAAGCATTCATCAGATCTTCTAATGTCTTTGTTGCCACAGAAATGCGGTGATTTACTCCCAAAGACAGCAGATAATTTTCTGCCTGTGTTAAAAAAAAATATATTTAAATGAACCAATTATATTTTACAAAGTAAATGAGAAGAAATACAATGCCAATCCCTCTAATTTTAAGAGTTGGTGTGATTGGCCGGTGGTGTTTTGGGTGTCATGGTGAGTGAGCTTTTGTTGTTTTTTTTTTTTCATTCCCCTAAACCTGAGCTGCTTACATTCAGTCCTGGAGCCCACTCTGTCACTGTCAGTTTCTGTGTCTGTGGAAAATGGAAACTGATCATTTCACATGTTAAACTGACAATTTTGTCTGAAAATGATGCATTGTGTAAGAACTGGATGACTACCCTGGCAAAGGTATACAAATTTGGAGCCAACGATTTCGGGGCTATCCGCCCTGAATGCCAAGACCTAGTGTCACACACATGCGCATGGGAGGCAGCTAAAGGGCTCGAAGAAAGGATAATGCCACCTCAGACCAGGAAGTGGCGAGGTGTACTGATCCTTCCTCTTTTTCCACTGCAGACCCATTACGGGAAATTCCACCTGGCCTCCATGATGTCACTTCCTGTCAGGAGCTCCATGATGTCCCTTCTGGTCCAGAAGACGCCCCTTTCCGGTCACCAGCCCGATGGCGCCACTTCTGGTTCTAGACATAATTACCTCACTTCCTCTGCCACACTTTAAACACCCACCATCTCAACCTCACCAGTTAGTTCTGTTTTGGACCCGAACCTGTAGACATCTGTACTAAAAATTCATCCACTTACAGCCAGGAAAAATTATACGGGTGGCTGCCCCAACTTTTTTCTTGTCTCATCTTTGACACTAAGGTACAATGATGGATTCCAAAAAACGGACCTTTCTTTTTCCAACACGTTATGTCATTTCTGTCTTGTTCCAGGCTGACTTATATTTTAAACCAAGTCACTGACCACTTTGTACCAGGATCTGCCTGGACTTCGTCTGATAATAAAGATCTAACTCAGAGTTGACCTGGCATCTCTTCAGAGGCCCCTCTGCAGACTTTCAGGACAGAAGGCGCAAAATGGACTCAAGGAAGAGCCAAAGGATCTATCACAAACATTTGTAATAATAAAATGCATTGCATTTTTCATTCCAACAGATGGCGCATCACAAACATTAGCACTGCTTTTACAAATCCAGACCCAGCCCCAGGCGGACTCAGAGATAACTTGGCGTATATCCAGCCATTACTCTCCATTGGACGTATTCGGCATTAATGATTGCATCTTAAGGCAGCACCCTGGCACAGAAGTGGCGCTGCTGCCTCACAGTATGGAGAACAGGGTTTGTGTCGCGGGTACTTTCTGCGTGGAGTTTTTATGTTCTCCCCGTGTCCGTGTGGTTTTCCTCACATTGTCCAAATACATACAGGTTAGGTGAATTATGTGTGTGTGTTCTCCCTGTGATGGATGGGTGGTCTGACCAGGGTTTGCCCCTCATGTTTGCTCCGACAGCCCTTGACCCTGGTCTGGATTGAGTGGGTTAGAATATGACATGAAAAGTTGGCAGTGCACCATCTATGGGAATGATTTTGTAATGCATGTAATAATAAAGTGAGAATAAAAGGGACGAGATTATTGCTGAATTCGGTGTGCCAGTTTACCCTCCGTACAACACTTGCGGCTCCATGAGGTGGCACACAATTGAATGTCAGCAAAAGAGGCGAACACGACTCACAGTCACTAAATGTGACATGGCCAGTGATTTTCAGTCATGCAAGTTGATGTGATCCACTGCAGTCGGCAAGTCTGACATAAACTATGGAATTAAAGTCCTGTAACGTGACATCAGCTTTAGTAAGACGCTCAGTTCAGCAGACTTTCAATGCTTACCTGGTCAGAGATTGCGGTGCCATAGCGAACAAACGTGCAAAAATGCTCACAGTTCAGGTAGAGGAGCGAGTACGGGTAGGTCTTGCCAACAAACCGATTGAGGCGTTCCAAAATTTTACTTTTTGTAAAAGGTTTGAAATTGAAGCCCTGTAACACTCGGTTATCATACTGAATGTTGGCAACTGCAAAAGTATCTGCAGCGAGCATCGTATGAAACTTTTCTTTCGTTATGTGATACTCTTGTTGAGCCTCAGAGGAACTCGAGCCTTCAGAGTTTTCCACTGTGCTGTTTCTCCTGATCAGCGACAGGAACTCATGAAATCCATGCTCACTTGGAACATCTGTTGGTGACAGCGACTGCAGATATCTTTCTGACAGCTCTTCAAGCTTTCCTGAAATAAAAAGAAAAGAAATTATTTTTTGTCAAGGGTGGGTCATTAACTTTTATCCAGTCATAGAAAAGGATAAAAAACAAGAGCCAGGCCTTTAGTGACCTCTTGGGCGCGGACATTGGCAGTGTGTCTGTCTGCAGAGAGACTGTCGACCTCGCCATTGAGAGGTTTACTTACCTCGGCGGTGACATTCATGTCTCTGGTGACTCTTCCTATGAAGTCAGTAGATGGATTAGGAGAGCATGAGGGGTCATGGGGTCACTGGAAAGGGGTGTGTGCAAAAGGGCAAAGGTCTAAGTCAGGGGTGTCAAACTCCAGGCCTGGTGGGCCACAGTGGCTGCAGGTTTTCATTCTAACCCTTTTCCTAATCAGTGAGCAGTTTTCACTGCTAATTAATTCCTTAATTTTAATAGCGCTGTTTTGGAGGATTCAGCTCTCTGAATTGATTTCTTTCTTCATTAAATGACAGCCAAACAGAAATGAGATGTGAAACGAGCCAACAGATGACCAACTAAACTGGGGCTTCAAACTCCAAGCAATCTCTTAATGAGAAGCTGATTCTTGCTGTTAATTAAACCCGTTATTTAATTCCATGGCTTGTTGCTGCTCTCTTTCTGCCACTGCAGACATTTCCAAATCTGTTGATTTTTCTGTTTTTTTCTAAGAACACCATCCAAATGTTTTGGTGACCTGGGAGATCAACCTTACCGAGACCTTCACCTTTCTTTATTTTTAGATATTGTGTGATGGGCACAGGTGAGCTGGTCATGTGGTGGCTCGTTTTGTGTCTCATTATTGTTTGGCTGTTAATTAAGGAAAAAAGAGACAACTAAGGGACCTGAGCCAAGTTCATTAAAACTAAGGAAAAAGAAGTTAATTAGCAGCCAAAACTGGTCACTAATGAGGAAGATGGTTAGAATGAAATCCTGCAGCCACTGCGGCCCTCCAGGACTGGAGTTCGACACCCGTGGTCTAAGTCTTTAGAGTCCTGGTGTTCCCCGTTTGTGAAACATGGACGCTATCCATTGATCTGAGATGAAGACTGGACTCCTTCGGTATGGAGTCTCTTCGGAGAATCCTTGGGTACCGCTGGTCTGACTCTGTGGTGAATGAGCGGTTACTCATAGAGTCCCGAATGAGGCACATTACCTGCTGCGTCGGTTGTGGCACTACGGCCATGTGGCACAGTTCCCCGAGTGTGATCCTCATTGTTGAGGACCCAAGTGGCTGGACCAGGCCAAAGGGGATGCCCACGTAACACCTAGCTGTGGCAGATAGAGGGTCATTTCTAGTACAAGGCCCTAAACCTGCAATTGCTGAGCACTTTGAGTAGTGAGAAAAGCACTATATACATGCAAAGAAGTATTATTATTATTATTATGGAGGATGGGACTGCTCTCTTTGCCAACTGGGATCCCGAGCTATTTTGTCATGTGGTGGGAGTACCAGTGCATGCTCCCCAACCTGGCATGACCTGACAGTCGTAAAAAAGGGACCTGGAGGACCACAGTGTCTGCAGGTTTTCATTCTAACCATGTTCTTAATTGGTGACCAGTTTTTGCTGCTAATTAACTCCTTTTCCTTTCATTTTAATTGACTTGTTTTTTTTTGCCCTGAATTTCTTCATTGCTCCTCTGAATTGTTTCATTTCTTTCCTTCAATGGCACCCAAACAGAAATGAAACGTAAAGCGAGTGAGCCAACAGAACACCAACTACCTCAGGGCCTCAAACTCCAACCAGTTGCTTAATTAGGCGCCAAGTCTTGTTGTTAATTGAATCCTTTAATTCCATGGCTTGTCGCTGCTGTCATCGTGCAATAGCAGACGTTTCTGTAATTGACGATTTTCTCTTTTTCTAAGAGCACTAATGAAATGTTTTGGGGACCTGAGCAGATCTTCATCTTTCTTTATTTTCAGATATGTTATAATGGATTGTGGTATAGCGGTTCCGCGGTTCTGAATAAAGGCCAGTTTTTAAATAATCCATTTGGCCGTGTCAGTCTCCGTGGGCGCGATCTGGCAGCCGCGGGGAGTTGATGAGGTAATTGGGGCGAGTCGATCCTGCACGTGATTGGTGCGATCATTCTCTATTGCTTCATCGGCTTCCTGCAGTGCGCTTTGCCCACGGAGCCTTATAAGTACGGACCGGCATAGTAGATCGGGAGGAAAATCGGAAAAGAAAAACGAAGGAAAGGTGGCGCGGGTGCCCCAGCTTATAGGGAGGTCAGGGGGTCCAGTATGGAGCGATCAATCGGCGCTCGAGGGACGGATCGCGCCCACTGACGACGTGTAGAAGTGCATTCAGGGGCAACTCTGCGACATTCTTTACCAGTTAGGTAATAGTTAGGTTCAAATAGATTTTTTTAATGATATTTAAATGACAACGTATAGGGCGGTGGAAAATCCACAATATCACTTGCTTTAGGATAGTCCCAATACGTTGAGAATAAAGATATTCCTTAAGCCAAACTCGCGGGTCACCTTTTGTATCATTCGATTACAATCAATAGAACGTATATAACGGATTAGAAAATTTGATTGCATCTTTTAACCCTTAAGCGCCGCTGCATTGGAGCTTGTTTTGCTTTGGACGTACTCTGTCTCTGGGTATGTCAGAGGATTGGGACTGTGTGAAGTGGGTTTTAGCCTCACTTGGGGAGGCAAAAAGGGAGGGTGGGGGGTTAAGGGGGGGAGAGAAAGAGAGCAGGCCTGATCTATACCTAATCTATCCTCTCAGTCTTTATAATTATAATAAGACTATAAAATGACATCAAAAACTCAGAATCAGTGTCTCCATGATGGGACAGTTAACTTCGTAAGCTGGAATGTTAAAGGCCTGAATCACGAATTAAAGAGAAAGAAAGTACTCTCTCACCTAACAGGTCTAAACGCTAAAATAGTATTTTTACAGGAAACTCACTTAATAAGCAAGGATCAGTTCCGGCTGCAAAAAGACTGGACTGGCCAAATGTTACATTCTAGCTTTACGAAGAAAACTAGAGGTGTGGGAATTCTCATACATAGAACTGTTCCATTTGTAGCATCAGATGTAGTATTGGATCCTGAAGGGAGATATGTAATGGTTATGGGAGACTTATCTAACTGTAAAATGATCTTGATAAATGTTTATGCACCTAATGTTGATGATAAGGAATTTATACAAAATTTGTTGGCATCCATTCCGAATCTGAACACTCATAAAGTTATAATGGCTGGGGATTTTAATTGTGTTATGAATCCACTTTTAGATAGGACCTCCTCCACAGGGGGAACGGCATCTAACACTGCAAAAATAATTACAAAGTTTATAACTGATCACAACTTATCAGACCCCTGGAGGTTTTTAAACCCAAATTCAAGAACATATTCTTTCTACTCACCAGTACATCATTGTTACTCAAGGATCGATTACTTCTTTATAGACAATAACTTCTTGCCTAAGATTAAATCTTGCAAATACGATGCTATTGTTATTTCTGACCATGCACCTATGATCTTGGAGCTAAAATTACTAAGCCCCATGCACTCACCCCGCAGATGGCGCCTCAACCCGCTTCTATTAGCTGATGAGAATTGTACTGAATTTATATCCAAACAAATCAAATTCTTTCTAGAGACAAATACATCCCCCGAGATCTCTGCAGGGATACTCTGGGAAACTCTTAAGGCCTTCTTAAGAGGACAGATTATCTCATATCTTTCCCACAGAAATAAAAACGAGGCCAAGAAAAAAGCAGATATAAAAAGTGAAATTACTAAAATAGATGAAGAACATGCCAGACTACCAAGCGAGACTCTACATAGGAGAAGGCAGGCTCTACATTCGGAATTAAACCTCTTGACAACTAAAGAAACTGAACAACTAATTTACAAATCCAGACATCATTACTATGAACATGGGGAGAAAGCTAATAAGCTTTTAGCTCAACAAATTCACAAGCAAGAAGTGCGCAACGCAATCTCGGTAATCACTAGTACGAACGGAGATAAAATCGTCGAACACCAAAATATAATGCACACTTTCAGAGACTACTATAAATCCCTATATACTACTGAGTTTAAGGAAGACAATACACAATCTAATGCATTTCTGGATACATTACAGATACCACAAATAGACGCTTTTAGTGCGGAGGAACTTGATAAACCTCTGATGTTATCAGAATTACTAGATGCTATAAAATCACTCCAAGGCGGGAAAGCAGCAGGCCCTGATGGTTACCCTGCAGAATTTTACAAGAAACTCTCCGCTCAGCTAGCCCCCCTCTTATTAGCAACATTTACAGAAGCCAGAGATAACCAATCTCTTCCACAAACCTTTCGCCAAGCACTAATCACTGTCTTTCCAAAACAAAATAAGGACTTATTACAATGTGCATCATACAGACCAATTTCACTTCTGAATAACGACGTTAAAATACTCTCTAAAATCTTAGCCAGAAGGGTGGAGAAAGTGCTCCCCTCGGTAATATCACAAGACCAAACTGGATTTATTAGGGGCCGGCACTTATCTTCCAATCTTCGATGCCTGTTTAATGTAATATACTCACCAACTAAATCAAACACCCCAGAAATATTATTATCATTAGATGCAGAAAAAGCATTCGACATGATTGAATGGAAATACCTTTTTACTATATTGGAGAAGTTTGGGTTTGGCCCAAACATCTGTGCATGGATTAAATTACTGTATACTAACCCAGAAGCTTCAGTTTTCATCAACAACATTTGCTCAGACTACTTTAAACTAGAACGTGGCACTAGACAAGGATGCCCCTTGTCACCGCTGCTGTTTGCGATTGCCATTGAACCACTGGCAATACATTGTCGAAATACTGATCAGATAAAGGGGATTAGCAGAGAAGGACTGGAACAGAAAATCTCATTATATGCAGATGACATGGTACTGTATATATCAGACCCAGAAAATTCTGTACCTGCAGTTTTAGCAGCACTCACAGAATTTCAAAAGATCTCTGGTCTCAGAATTAATCTGAATAAAAGTGTACTCTTTCCAGTGAACTCTCAAGCATATAATATTAGATTAGATACCCTACCTTTTATCATTGCAGAACAGTTTAAATACCTAGGGGTAAACATCACAAGTAAACATAAAGCTCTATATCAACAAAATTTCGCCGTTTGCATGGAAAAAATTAAACAAGACTTGCATAGATGGTCAACCCTTCATCTCACACTAGCTGGAAGAATTAACACTGTTAAGATGAATATTCTTCCTAAGCTCCTTTTTTTATTTCAAAACATCCCAATATACATTAATAAATCATTTTTTAGGCAATTAGATTCGACAATAACCTCATTTATTTGGAATTCAAAACATCCACGCATCAAAAGAGCGACCCTACAAAGACAAAAGGCAGAAGGCGGCATGGCTCTACCTAACTTCCAGTTTTATTACTGGGCAGCAAATATACAGGCGATAAGAACCTGGACACAAATAGAAGAACATACACAGGCTTGGTCCGCAATAGAATTAAATTCCTGCAGTACTTCTTTGTATTCCTTGCTCTGTGCTCCAATAAACACACGTTATCGGCAATACACTAATAACCCAATTGTGCTCCACTCACTTAGAATCTGGAACCAATGTAGAAAGTATTTTAAGACGGAGAAGCTTCTATCTGTGGCACCCCTGCAAGAGAACCACCTCTTTCAACCCTCACAAACATATGCAGTTTTTAATATTTGGAAAAAATTTGGAATTAACTTGCTTAGAGATCTTTATATAGACAACGTCTTTGCATCCTATGAACAATTACATTCCAAATTTAACATTCCAGCTACACATTTCTTTCACTATCTTCAAATCAGAAACTTTCTTAAACAAAACCTTCCAGATTTTCCTCATCTTGCACCCTCATCCATGCTGGAAAAAATATTGCTCAATCTCAAGGATTTAGACTCCATCTCTACAATATATAAAATCATTTTACAATCCCTCCCTTTTAAAGATCCAAGAGGACACTGGGAAAAAGATCTCTCAATTAATATATCAGAAAAGGAGTGGAAAGTAGCAATGCAGAGAATTCACTCGAGCTCCATATGCGCAAAGCATACAATCATACAACTCAAAATTATATATCGAGCACATCTGTCTCGACTAAAACTCTCCAAAATGTTCCCAGGGCATGATCCAACCTGCGAACGTTGTAACCAAGTCCCAGCCTCACTAGGTCACATGTTCTGGTCCTGCACCAAATTAACATTATTCTGGACAAACATTTTTAATTACCTTTCAGACAGCCTTGGACTCACAATCCCTCCAAACCCATTAACAGCTGTGTTTGGTGTTCTTCCAGATGGGTTTAAAGCGGAGGAAGACAAACAAATTGTGATTGCATTCACTACACTTTTGGCACGTAGACTTATTCTCATAAACTGGAAGAACCCAAACTCTCCTCTTTTAAGTCAGTGGGAAACCGATGTGTTATATTATTTGAAGTTGGAAAAAATCAAATACTCAGTCAGAGGATCCGTACAGACTTTTTTCAAAACATGGCAGGATCTAATCAGTAATATTTTAAAATAAGTTCAAAAGGCACAGAGAATTTATTAATTTAGGTATGTCTCCAAGCCTTAAATTTAACGCCGTTTGGCTTGCTCTCTCTCTCAGGGGTGGGGATCGATCTGTTCTTAATTTTTCTCTTTGTAAAAACTTGATTGCTTTGTATAGATTGTAATAAAATTAATAAAAAAGAAAAAAAAGAAAATTTGATTGCAGAAGATAATATAAGAGAGTTTGTTCCAGCTGCAGAATAAAGTTCATTCATCAATTATGTACATTTATTTTCAACATTTTAAATCGCGTTGTCATTTAAATGTCATTAAAAAAAATCTATTTTTACCTAATAGGTAAAGGGTGTCGCCGGGTTGTCCTTTTGACCAGTTGCCACCGAACCGTAGAAGTGGGCTCGATCGAGGTGGAGTCCTCCCTAGAGATCTGAGGGACGACTACGTGGGCGAGAAGGAAGACGGGAGGACAACCGACCCCGAGCGGTCTGGCAGACGCCAGTGGAGGCAGCCAAGATTGGGGTCGGTAGCAAAGTCTCTTCACCTGAGCAAACCTTGAATGAGCTGGAGCGACTGAGGAGCTGTGCTTAGGCTGCTGTGGCTCCGATGTTTGCTGTAGGTTTTAATTCTCCTGTTTTCGCCTTGTTTTTAAGCCTTTGCGATTTTTTTTTTTTAACCTTTTTATGGATTCTTTATTTTATTTATTTATTTATATATATATATATATATATATATATATATATATATATATGGACATTTTGGAGCACTGCACTGTTTTAAACACTTTTTGGTTTTGACTGTTTGATTTGTCCCCGTCAGACCAGCTTATCCCGTTACATTACGGATGGTGTTGGGTGGGAAAGTCTCCCTAATCTGGAGCAGGACCCGTACCCTCACATGCACAGACACTGTTTGCTAGTCCTGTTTCGACTCATTTTGTACTTTATAGTGTTTGGTGACTAATTAAGGAAAAAAAAAAAAAACAATTAAGGGGTCTGAGTCTTCAAGAGCAAGCCAATTAAAATAAATTCAAAAGAAGTTCAGTAGCAGCAAACACAGCTCACTGTCCATCAACACGTTCGATCAAGTTCGGTTGTTCAAACAAGGATTTCAAATGTAACTCTTCAAAGCAAGAACACAGGTACATTGAGTTAAGCTAATATCAAACAACATTAAGACTACACAGATGTAACATAAAACGGCAAATTTAAAAGACAGAAACAGAAGACATATACAGTATATATTTTTGCATCCTTACCCGTTGCGTGAATTACAGAACCATTGCCAATATACACAGCCCAGTGCGTATACAGCATCCGTTTCACTTTAATGAGGTCTCCGGCCTTTGGACAAACTGTAATGAGACCAGCGAGCAATAGGTTTTTCATTCAACACATTATGCATTATTACAAAAAAATAAAGACTTTATGATAAATTAGTGGAACTTGTGAATTTCATAGAATGAAAAATGTTAAACTGTGGGTAATCAGGCAACACTTTCATCTATTCTGATTCAGGGGTGTCTTAGGGGCTTAGAACTCCCACACATCCTCCTCTCCCCCCAAGCTAAGGGTCTCATTACAAGCAGAGCCTGGATATGAAGCCGGCCACGTGAGAATATCCTCCTGTTACAAGGAGATGACCTCAGCATCTATTAGAATGCAGTAATTAACTACAATGCATTTGTCATTCCAACAGATGGTGCATCACAAACCTTTTACTACACATCTATGGAAATGACAAATGCAACGTCAAAGCTGATGACATTTAGAAAGTAAGGGTACTGCACTACAACATGCAGGGATATTTAATTATTTTTAATGTTGCTCACTTGAAGCTGAGATGAGTTCCACTGAAACCAAAAGGTAAAGAATAAGGACAATCCCCATTTTTGGCAGCAGGCCTGCAAAAGATAAATATATATATTTTTTAAATGACATGGCAGAACTTGACAGTGTTTAAAATTCCTTCACTATTACATCTTCAAAAAGGTTGTAGGAGAACTGGGTTTTATAACTGGAGTTAATAGAGGGACAGTCCCACAGCCGTAGCATCAGGTGTGCTCACCCCCTGGGCTCAAAACACAAAGGACAAGGAGCATAATAAATATCAAGTAAATAGTTAGGATAAAGCGGGTTTCATAATGGATGGATGGATGGAAATACACATTAAATACACAAGCATACATGTATGAAACATTCATTAATGAATAATAAAATACAACAAACAGAAAGACTAAAGCATTTCCATCCAAACTGAACACACACACCCACCATGGACAATTTTAGAATCGCCAATGCACCTAACCTGCATGTCTTTGGACTGTGGGAGGAAACCCCTGCAGACACGGGGAGAACATTAAAACTCCATGCAGGGAGGACCTGGGAAGCGAACCCGGGTCTCCTTACTGCATGGCAGCAGCGCTACCCACTGCGCCACCGTGCTGCCCCAAAAGCATTTCCATCAATCCAATTTACAGATGAACACACAAAGGACAACACAATCTCACCCTGCATAGCATAACAAGCGTTCTCTCTTACATTTGTGGATTTTGCTGTCTATTTGCTCTTTTTAACATTCTGGTTTATAAACTTTGTCTTTCTTAAAGGATTTTAATTATTGGTTCTAAGGTTGAGTCTGTCCGCTTTGGTTTTTCTTTCTTTCCTTTGGTTTGCTTCTTGTTTTTGTTCCTATTTTTTGTTGCATTTCTGGGAAAGAACTCTTCAGGTATAAAGAATTTCTTTTGACATTCTCGGGCAAGGTTTTTTTTTTTTTTAATCGTACACCAGTGCAATGCAATATTTAATAAATCAGCAATAAAGAATGTTATGGTCCTGAGATAGGAGTCCCAAGCACTTCCAGAACTGACCACCCTCAAAAGCCTGGCTAATAACAGGTCAACACAGAATCTTTATAAAATAAAAAGATTTATTCTGCTCAAAAATGTTCTGAAACACATGAAGCTCTGCAGAGCACAAATGGCAGAAAGGAGTTACCTGAAAGACCAAGGCAGGCCGAGGTGAGCAAGTCCACAGCACAAATCCAAAGTCAAAAACTAGAAATGTAGGAAAAAAACAACAAGAACTCGCCACTCCCTAACACACTGGAGATGAACTGCCAGGAACTGTGTGAAACCCTCACCTTTATAGTGCTGAGGAGAGCCGCTGGCAGTAATGAACATGTGGCCCCGCCACTTGGGGGACCACTCACAAAACACAAGGCACATAAGACATATAGACAAAAAGAAGCCTAAATAAAATGAATACAGACATTCATGTGCCCTCAGGATGTGGCATGGTGGTTTAGCAATCGCTTTCTGAAAATCAACAAGGTTATAAACAGCTGCCTTTGCAACTCTGTGGCACTCTACTTGCTCTTTCTTCCCATATTTGCTAATCAGGTGCATCCAAAACTAACTATATGATGATCTTTGCAAAGGCTGGTTGGAATAAAAATCTGCAGCTACTAGGGTCCCCAAGAACTGGAGTTGAACACTTCTAACGTCTGTGCTGGTTATTATGCTCTTTTTATTTTCATGACTGAGGCAATTAAATTTAATTTTACCTTCTCGTATCATTCTGACTAAAATCCTAATCCGCCTTAATGAAAGGATAAGAGTCTGTGTGTCTGTTTATCTGTATTGATATTTTTATGTCATTCCAACAGATGGCGCATCACAAACATTAACACTGCTTTTACGAATCTCAAAATGGCAAATAACAGAGGGAATAAGCATTGCATTTGTCATTCCAACTGATGGTGCAGCACAAACCTTTTATCTTATTTTTTTTTATTTGATATGCTTTATTAATCCTCAAGGGGAACTTGGAAGGTCAGAGTTCAGAGTTACCCATCATACAGCATAACAGGTTAAGGGCCCAACGGAGTAGGATCCCTTCTGGCAGTAACTTGAGCCTCAGAGTTACCTGTTCAAAGTTAGCATTTGTCATTCCAACAGAAGGCGTATCACAGATATTAATACTGCTTTTACGAATCCCATACCAAATTGCATATGACCAACAAAATGCAATTCCAACAGATAGCACTTTTATGGATCTCATAACAAATTGCACATAACAGACACACATGCATTGCATTTGTCATTCCAACAGATGGTGCATTACACTGCTTTTATGAATCACATAAAAATGGCATAAAACAGAGACGTATGCATTGCATTTGTCATTCCCACAGATGGCACATCACAAACTTTGTAGTAATGCATTTTATTACTAAAAAGGTTTGTGATGTACCATCTGTTGGAATGACAAATGCATTGCATTTAGTTACTGCATTAACTACAAAATACATTCCATTAGATGCTGAAGTCTATGTCAATTATTTAGATTTCAATCCATCTTAAACAGGTTGCACAGCTGGTACATTGATATAGCTCTCAGAGTTCTATCAGCTTTTATTTTAAAATAGAATTTTCTACCCCATTTTTCTGTTTGGCCAGTGAGTATTAGCAGCAGGCCATTACCTTTCAGTATGATGATTTTTTTCATCTACTGGTCCACTGACCTACCACTTGTCTGAAGTGTGTTTCAAATGACAGAGTCACTGAACTGCTGCTTTCCCCATCTTTTTAATGTTTTTTCATTAGCAGATTACAGTGTACATTTCTATTTTATACATTCAGAACTGAGAAAGAACACAGAAACCTGTATCACCCCTATCACATACACTATAATCACAGTAATATTTTTTTTTCTTCTCTTACCGATGTTTCGAGGGTCTCGCTCTCTTCATGAATGTGGTTAATCATATCAGCTCTCATCATCTTTTTATGTATTCTCAAAGCGGAACTGCTTGTGAATTCAGACAGAAGCTCATTGCTTTTATCTACTGGAAATAAACTACTGTGCCAGCAAAAAAAAAAAAAAGAAGACAGTTTTAAGTCAGTAAAGTTTTAATTAAATCATCTTTGAAAAGATGAGTATATGCCATCATTTTCACAAATTATGTTAAATTAAAGGGTTGTTCAAATGTAATTGGGGTGGCATCATGGTTAGGTTTAGGGTTAGGGAGTCCAAAACTCTCTGAGTCTCTTTCACAATTCTTTAAACTGCACCACCACTACAGTGAGGATAATCTGAATGAGGAGTTTCTTCATTGATATAGGATACCCGTCTCATATTGCGGATGGGACCCTCAGTCCAGTCAGAAGTAGACCTCTCGTAACTGCCGCTGTTAAAGGGACCCCAATAATGAAACCCGCATCTCCACCCTAACAAACTTGCTCTCGTTCCCACAAGTCAGTTCCCCATTTTGCTAACTGACAATTTCTCAACCCCCTCTTGATATTTTTCCATTGACCACCGAACCTACAGTCGTGGCCAAACCATTTAAGAATGGCCCCAAATGTTGGTTTTCATAAAGTTTGCTGCTTCAGTGTTTTTAGATCTTTTTGTCAGATGTTTCTATGGTGTACTGAAGTAGAATTACATTAGAACATTTCAGAAATTTGACAATTGCATTACGTTTATGCGCAGAGTCAATATTTGCAGTCCCTTCTTTCTTTTTCAAGATGTCTGCAATTGGCCCTGGCAGGCTGTCTGTCCATCAACTTCTGGGCCCAATCCTGACTGAGGGCAACTGCCCATTCTTGCAGAATCAATGCTTGGAGTTTGTCAGAATTGTTTTTTTTTGTTTGTCCACCCACCTCCTGACTACAAGTTCTCAATGGGATTAAAGGGTCTGGGAAGTTTCCTGGCCATGGACCCCAAATTTCGATGTTTTGTTCCCCGAGCCACTCGGTTCTCACTTTTGCCTTATGATCCGGTGCTCCATCATGTTGGTCACCAAACTGTTCTTGGATGGTTGGGAGAAGTTGCTCTCGGAGGATGTTTTGGTCCCATTCGTTATTCATGGCTGTGTTCTTAGGTCAAATTGTGAGTGAGCCCTGCACTGCCTTGGCTGACATGAATGGTCTCAGGGTGCTTTACTGTTGGCGTGACACGGGACTGATGGTCGCACCGCTCACCTTTTCTTTTTTCCAGATGCCCCAAACAATCGGAAAGGGGATTCATCAGAGAAAATGACTTAACCCCAGCAGGCCAATCCCAGAATATCAGTCTCTTCCTGATGTTTTTCTTCTCTTCTTTGCCACCCTTCTTGACACACACCAGTCCATTCTCCTCACTCACACCTGCCTGCCGCCATTGCTGAGCAAGCTCTGCCCTGCTGGTGCCCGCAGCTGAATCAACTTTAGGAGACGCTCCTGGCGCCTGCTAGACTTTCTTGGGGGCCCTGAAACCTTCTTCGCAACAGAAGTGGACATTTTTTTTTGGGATTAAGTTAATTTTCATGGCAAAGATGGACTTTGCAATTCATTGAAATTCATCTGATCACTCTTCAGAACATTTTGGAGTAGATGCAAATTGCCATTGATAAAAATGGAGGCAGCAAATGTGAAAATTAATATTTGTGTCATTCTCAAAACTTCTGGCCACAACAACTTCTCGTCCACAGCTCACTTCACATTCCCCACCAGTCACTTTGAACTTTGTGTCCCTTGCAAATACGTCACCAACAATACCCTGGTATCTGGTCCATCTAGTGAATTCAATATCAAACAATGGACCTCTTGCTATTCTAAAAATCATATTAAATCCATTTCTTGTAGGAAATGTCCAGCCAACTGCACAGGTGAAACAGGAAAACGGCTAGCCGATCATTTCAGGGTGAAGGTCTGAGCCATTAAAGTCAAAGAGCCCACAAAGCCAATTGTGGAGCACGTCTCAACCCTTGATCATAGCCATACTGAGCTTTCTGTTCGTGTTCTTTCACAGGGACTCAAAGACACTTCACAGCAGAAACTCCGCTCCTTTTCGGCCTGGGATCAGACATTTTTTTCCTGTCTTAATGGCCTCCTTAATGTCTCATTTAATCTTCTCTAATGTCAGCTTCCCAGCCATTCTAGGGCACAAGGCAGGAAACAAACCACAGGCAGGGCGCCATCCCATGGGTTGGATAATGGATGGATGGATGGATGGATGGGTGGCTAAGGTCAGCTTTTTCTCTCCTACTCTCACCCTTTCTCCCTTCATCTGCCCTGACTTTGTCCCATCCTGTCCTTCCTTTATTTGTCACCTGCTCCTTTCTTTTCACCGTGTAGAGGGGCCTCATCGGGGGTTTTATTTGTGTGTAGGTGTGTCCTGTTGAGTGATTGTTAACTGTGAATAACAAGGCTGGTCGCACCAATTCCTGTTTGTAAATTGGGGTTCAGTGCCTTTAAATGGGTTTGCACTGAAGTGGGGGGGGCTTGTGGGAGTCGTAGTTTGTGATTTGTACCGATAAAACCGGAAGAGAAGGATGTGGCAGGACTTTTTGATTGTACCTGTTCTCCAATCAACTTCATCATCAGCAGCTCCTAAACCTTTCATTTACTGGTGTAAGAAGAAGAGACATGAGGCATGGCAAGGGTTTGGGGCAGCCACCCGTTTATTCCGGTTTCCTGGCTGCAAAAGTAATTGTTTACTCAACAGAGTCCAAAACAGAACTGCCTGCCAGAGCAAAGGCAGGAGGCTTTATAGGACGGAGGGCGGAAGTGATGTCGTCCTCTGTGCCGGAACCGGAAGTGACATCGTCCTCGGTGCCGGAACCGGAAGGGATGTGTCCCGCTTCGAGGTGTCGGCTCCTGGTGGGATTTCCCGGGAAAGACCTGTAGAGAACTCAGAAAGAGCGTTAGCGTACCCCGCCCCCCCCCGGGCAGATGTATAATCAGTCCTCTCTAAGCCCTTCAGCTGCCTCCCATGCACACGTGTGTGACACTGGGCATTCGTAGCGGAGGAGGATGGCACTCGGCCATCAGCTTTAAGGACGGTTGGGGGTTCGTTTACCTCCCGATCCAATCCACCGATGCTTTTTCAGAAGTGGTGCACCTCTGAAGACTGTTCTTCTGGACTCTGGTGGTAGGACCAACAGTGGCGTTTGGGGTGCTCCGCTTTTGAGGCCCACGTGTTCCGTTCGAGCGGATTTGTCAAGTTATATTCTCCAGTATATATTACAACAAATTGACTCCAGACAGTCACAAAGGTTTGGGGCAGCCACCCGTATCATATGATCCTGGCTGTAAAAAGTTGAAAAGTGAGTTCTTTACAAGACAGAGTCCAAAACAAAACTGATTAAGTGGAGGCAAGATGGTGGTTTTAAGGGATGGGTAAAGGAAATGATGTCATCCACGCTGGAACTGGAAGTGACGTCTTCAGGACTGAACATGATACCATCGGTGGCACCGGAGCTGGAAGTGACGTCATCAGTGGCGCCGGAACCTGGTGGGATTTCCCGGGAATGGTCTGCAAGAGACGGAGAGAGACAGTCAGCAAACTCTGCCACCCCTGGTCTGACGTAGTATTACAGTTACTTAAGCCCTTTAGCTGCCTCCTAATTGCACGTGTGTGACAATCCTTATATATAATTTGATACTATCCGTATGTATGGTGTTCGTGTCAATACCCCGTATGTTTGGTGTTCGCGTCAATACCTCGACTCAATACGAGTTAGAACCATGCAATGGGACTCTGCCTCTGTAGTTAGAACATAACGTGGCAAACGCGGACGCAGTATTGCATGATTGGCTAAGAATGTTCGAATGCTTCAGTGACGCCGCTGGACGGCCGAGTATAGTAAGTCGGTGTTGGTTCAAGCAGACAACAGTAAGTTCAGTTGGTTTTTGGAACGTTGGTTTGGTTGGGTGTACTTTCCAGGACTAACATCATCGACTGACTTAAACCCTTTGACAGCTCCGGAAGCGTAAGTAATTTAGAACGTATCGCCATTTGCTTGGTACATCGAAGTCTATCTTTGGGCAGTTCGGTTTTGGCATCTGTCCTTCTGACATCTATTGGCAAACTGAGTAATGATGACTGGGCATTAACAACGGTCATTGTTTAAATTTTAGCCGATCTCAGATCTAAAATGACCATGGCAACATAATTATTACTCCGACTCTGAATAGAGTCATAAAATACGGTTTGTTTTGAAAATTTGTTTGCCGGAAAAAATCAAATGAGATGCGTCGAAGAGCTGAGTTCACGTCTCGCAGCCCCGTTTAGACAGGAAGCTCTTCATTACATCGGCCAAAAAGGTCTGTTTTAAGCACAAATCAGTGCCATGATAGTAGAGTATACTTTCAATTAGAGTATTATTCTAGAAGAGGCCCTGCTAATTTTCGCATGACACAAATTCCTGAGACTTCATTTTAGGGGTTTTACAGGTCAAGGAATCATTAATGGTAGTGAAAAATCAGTAACCACCTCCCATGATGCCATTCTGTTTCAACCAGGGTTCCTCGTGGTTTTATGTTTGGTTTATTTATATTAATGTTATTTTTGTTAATTATTAGTGGAAGGGGGCGTGGGTGAGACATCCGCCTGAGAAGCCTCAGAGATCGTGCAGTAGTGCTGCTTCAGCATCTACTTCTTTCAAGTGGTCTTTTAGCTGTTGCTTGTGTCTGGGAAAAGCCTTCCTCAGATTAACAAGTTTAAGCCCCCTAATACAAGCTTGCAAGAAGCAGGATGACCATTTTCTTCAAATTGCTGGATAACAGGGGCTGAATTTACACGTGGTGTAACGTCAAGAGCTATAAATACAATGGATGGACGTTTGCATTTAATGTCAAGAGTTTTTAACTCTAGGGAATACATTTTTTTTGTTATCCTGTTAATTAGGCCCCATTCCTGCACAATAGCACATACCTAATTAAAGTGAATGATCAGGTGATTGATCGTAGAAAGAAACCTGACAGACCGGCCACCAGTTCAGCACTGACTAACATAGGCATGTTTCATTAGAAGAGACAGAGGCCCTGCAGTGATCTGAGCCATGAGTCTCACAAGTCCTTGGTGTATGAGTTTCAACAGTCAGTGGGGTCCCTATCCTATTTCGGAAGAGTGAATAAAGCTGTATTAGGAGGCAAAAATCGGTATATAGGGGCTGTCAACTGCTTCCAAAAGCCTGATAAAAGTATGGAGGAAAGCCACCAGGTCCTGGAGATCTCCCATAGCTCATGGAATCCAGAGCTTTGTTAAAAATGTGATACTTTCTGAGGTGCAACCGAGACTGAGGCCTCATCCATAAGCCTTCAGTGGGGCAAACCCTTGTCACACAGGTGGGACTGGAAGACAACTTCAAGGCTCTTCTATTGGTAATTCCATCCCATGCCATTGGTTGACACTGTTACCTACTGTCTCTCCTGCCTTTTGTCTTCAGACCTGAAGATCGATGGTTTAAGGAGCTTTGATGGCACTTCTGGCACCACCACCACATCAATCAGTCAGTCAACAGAAAACGTCACTCTTTGGCAATAATCACTATGTTTTCTTTTGTTGTCTTTTGCCTTTTTTATCCACCCAGTTATACGGGGTTCCCCTTCAAGGTGATCTAAATCTATGTCTCTATATTTGAACTTGTGTTTCTACACACCTCAGAATTCATTGTCTCACTGCCATCAGCAGTTCCATCACCAATGAAGAGAATTGTGCCAGGACCTGTGGTAGCCAAGCATGCCCAAGCCATGCATATCCCTCACATGCAATGACTGCTTTCAGTCTGTGATTCGCAGACATTATCAGGTGCTGAAGGTCTTCTCTGGTGATGCTCTGCCAAGCCTCTAATGCAGACATATTCAGCTCCTGCTTCTTTTGAGGGGCTTGTCCCCTTAAGTTTCCTCTTTAGCAAATGGAAGCCCTGCTCAATTGGATTTAAAATGGATGATAGGCTTGGCCATTCAAGAATTGTGCTGCTTCAGTAGTATGTTTGGCTCATTATCTTGTTGTAGGATGAAGTGCAATCCAATGAGTTTAGAATATTTACTGGAACTTGAGCAGATCATATGCTTCTATACACTTCAGAATTCATGGTGCCACTGCCATCAGCAGTTCCATCATTAATAAAGAGAAATGGGCCAGGACCTGTGGCAGCCATACATACCAAGCCATAACATAACACCCCCAGCACCACCATGTTTAACAGATGAGGTTGTCTGTTTTGGCTCTTGGGCAGTTTCTTGTCATCTCCACATTTTGCTTTTGCCATCACACTACTGCGGGTTCATCTTTGTCTCGTCTGTCCACAAGACCTTTACCCAGAATTTTGCAGGCTCCTTGAAGTCCTTTTTCACAAACTGTAATCTGATTTTGTGGTTTCCATCTTGCAATGTGGCCTCTGTGTTTGTGTTCATGAAGTCTTCTGCTGATAGTCGTCTCTGACACACACACACATTTGCCCCCTGAGGATTGTTTCTGATCTGTCAGACTTTTACTTTGACCGTAGTTGAAGATTCTTCTGTCCTCAGCAGTGGAGGTCTTCCTTGGCCTTCCAGTCCCTTTGTGATTACTGAGCCCACCAGTGTGTTCTTTCTTCTTCATGATATTCCAGACAGTTGAGTTTGGTCATCCTAAGGTTTTGCTGATGTCTCTGATGGTGATGTCTCATAATGGCTTCTTTGACTTTCATTAGCACAGCTTTTGTCCTCATGTTGAACAACGGCAACTCCAGACTCCAAAGGGCAGCAGCAGGCTGAGGTATCTTATGTAGCCATGAAACCCACCTGAGGAATCACAAACACCTGTGACACCAATTGTACCAAACATTATGGTGCCCTGAAATGGGGGGGGATTGTGTAGTAAAATTGTGGTGTGACTGAAATGTCTGCAAATCCTCTTCAGGGCACTTTAATCACGATATCTGAATTGTTCAATTTGTAATTTTAAACTGTGGAGCAGAGGTGGAGATCAAGGAACAAATATGACATTGTCCCAGACATTCAAAAGGCACTGTATTCTGTCAAAGAGTGTTTTATTAAATTATCTTCTGTAGTACTAGGGTGTTGTACCGTGTTAGCCATTATGGATGTAAAGAGAAGTCAAGTAATATGACCCCTTTTATTGGCTATCTAAAAAGATTACAATATGCAAGATTTCGAGGCCACAAAAGCCTCGAAAGCTTGCATATTGTAATCTTTTTAAATTATCGTCCATATTGGTATTTGCCTATTGGATTTCGTAACCATTCCTTGTGTTTTTTACAGAGTGCATAAGTGAGCTTTGTGAATTATTTTCTTGCTGACTATTCATCTGACATATTCATATGGTGTAAATGCTAGCTTAATTTACTGTATCTTCTGTAATCTGATCTCCTATCATGTTTAGTTAAAAATTTAGTGGGCAACTTGCAAAAAATGAAATGCAACTACTGACATCTAAATAGGAACAAAGTGAATGGCAGTAACTGAAATGGGGCAGTGAAGAAAAGGAGGTGTTTGTCCTGCCAGAGAAACGTTCACAGCATCACGCTGAATACATTAAAGAGACGGCCTACTGAGAGACTTTTCTTCAGAGGAAGTGGCCTCACATTTTACGTGAAACTCGCCCACTTAATATTATCAAGATAACAATTTTTACTGAAAAAATGATTTTGTAGAATTTTGACGCTTTTGTGTATTGAACCTACGATTTTTCACCAGGAATTGCCAGTGAAATGTACCTCTCTAAACTCCAAAACGTCCAGACTTAGAGATTGCTAAGACTCACACTTGACTATTTGCTTATGGCAGTTTGACATGTAGGTTCAGCCAGCGATTTCAGTTAGTTGAGTTGAAACTTTCAAAGTCTCACAAGAATGCCACGTGCAAGTCAGATGCGACTTCAACTGTCTTTCAGACTTTAGAGATGTCACAGGGTTGGTGATGGCCACCTACGTCTGTAACATCTGAGAAAATAAGAGAAGCTTGTCATACGTATCTCAGCTGAGGTTCTTCCACGTCTGCCTGGGGTGCAAGTTCATGGAAGGCTTTGCATTTTTAAATTTGGGTGCTCCTGGTGCTTATTGGCAGGTGGCCCCGCCCAGGGCCGGATTAAGACCCTTAGATGCCCTAAGCACTAAATAATTTTAGTGCCCCCTTACACTGGTAAAGAGTAAAACAATAACAAACTAGAAAATAAAATGTTATTTTAACAAAACATACTTATAGTAAGAAGGAAAATAATATTTATTTTTGTATGCTTCATTTTATTTTTATCTTAATAATTGTCTTCTACTTTTTTCCTTGCAAACTCTTTGATTAGATCTTCATATTCAATCTTATGTAACACATCTGCTTCTATACATAACAGAGATAAGGCATCCAGCTTAAATGGCTACAAATATTAATTTTATCTGCCATTCTTCTAAGGACTACAAATTATCCAATTTAAATTGACTCTAACCCCAAAACTGATTTAAAAATGTATTTTGTGCGGCACTGCTTTTCGATAAAGATCTGATCGCGTTTTTATCATTACTTGAAGAGAAAATGGCATCCGAAATTTTACAAATTTTAACGTTTGGGGTCGATTTTAAAGGTTTTTTTTTTTTTTAAATATACGGTTTTCATTTTGACATGAAAACCGTAGATTTACCATTTTGATTATTTAATTTATTTATGGCTTTTTTATCAAATCTATTTACACATATTCTTAGTACAAGATTTGAAGAATATTTTGTGAAACTTTTGTTAATAAATCTTTATTAGTAAAAAAGTTCTAAACAATTTTATCCAATAGTAGTCAGTTGTACGATTTTCTCTTTTACATAATGTAAATAAATTTTAAAATATCCAAGAATAGAATTAAATAGATTTACCAGAATAGTTTTTCCTGAAATTGGGATGATTTTTTGTTTTTGCTTAAAACAGAAAATAACACTTTCTACGCACTAGAAATTTATTTTAAGTTAAATAACAGATAATTCACAAAACACAATTACGTGATAATAATTTTTAATCAACTATTAACTATTATTTAAAAATATAAAAACATATTGTTTTGAATCAAATTATTTTCACAATATTTTGACATAATATGGCGTTTAAGGGAATTACCATGAAACGGGAATTTCCCATCGTAGATGGCACCAGTATGCAGAACGCACTGTGCAAGGCGTCATCTACGAACAGTGATGGCATTGGGAGGTACAGGGAGGCATTATTCATTTTCATTAAATTTTGAAAATGGCGATAAATTTAATTAATTTAATAATTTATGTGATAAACTCGGGCCATGAAAAATTTTTGTGGTGCCCCCTTTACCCTTGATGCCCTAAGCATGTGCTTACTTTGCTTGTATGGTTAATCCAGCACTGGCCCCGCCCCTTGGGGAACAACCCAGCAAACCAAAGCATGTGGCAGAAAACTATCAAATTATCAAAATTGGCAAAGAATATATAATTCTATGAAGAATAAACACGAATAGCAATAATAATTAAAGAATTAAAAATGAATGGAAAATATTTAAAAGAGGACTCTAAACTTCGAGTCAGAGATTGTTAAGTGGGCTCGGACTTACCTTGCTTATAATAGTTTGACATGTAGGTTCAGCCAGCTATTTCAGTTACTTGAGACCTTGAAATAATAAGTGTCTGAAGCAAGGTGTTTAAACTTTCAAAGTTTCACAAGATTGCCACGTGCAAGACAGATACAACTTCAACTGCCTTTCAGACAAGCTGCATACTTGAGAGATGTCACAGGGTGGGTGATGGCCGCCTGCGTCTGTAACATCTAAGAGTACAAGAGATGCTTGTCATAGCTCAGCCGGGGTTCCTCTGCCTCTGCCTGGGGTTCAAGTTCATGGAAGGCCCTCTGTTTTAAATGGGGCGTCTCCTGGTGCTTATTGGCAGGTGGCCCCACTCCTTGGGGAACCACCCAGAAAACACAATGCATGTGGCAGAAAACTAATCCACAAATAGAAACCAATTATCAAAATTGGCAAAAAATACATAATTCTATGAAGAATGAACGTGAATAAGAATAATAATTAAAAAATTAAAAATGAATGGAAAATACATAAAAAAGGAATCTAAACTTAAGTTAGCGTGAGAACCCTGACTTTCACATATAGGTACCGAAATGTAGTAGCAGTGAGACTACCAAAGATGAAGTCCACATAAACGTGATAGGCATTTCGCAATTTGACACTCTTTTTTTTAAAGATGTACCAGTGGGCGAGGCAGCTTTAGAGGAAGTGGTCTCACATATTTTACAAGATCACAATGTTGACCACAAAAAAAAATAGTTCATTCAAAATGTGACGCCTTATGAGACACACTGCACTGTAAAGTTTGCACTTGCAACACCAGAAAAACAAACATCTCAGAAGTTTGAGATGTTCATAACATGATCTGAGCAGAGTGCTGGTGCCCGCGCACAGGTTTCTGGGTAATTGACCAGGCTGCACAGTCATCATCACTTTAATTTAGTTTAGACCTTGAAGTCTGAAGGTAGTGTTTAAAATCAGAACCATGGTGTTAAAGCTTCAAAACTTCTCATAATCTCCACTGCTAACGGGAGCATTTGCTAAAAAGAATACGATCCATTTATCTTATCAGTCCTTCATTATCAACCAGACAGCCACTACTCAATATTAAGAATACAGACTGAGTACTTGCAGGTCAGGTCAGGTCAGGTTGGCACTGGTACAGCTCGTTACCGCACCCACCACACCATAAAACAGCTCAGAATCCTGGTTTGGAGCCACCCAGGCAGACACGGGGTCCAGTCCCACACTCTGGAAATGACCCTCTATCTGCCACAGCCAGGTGTTATGTTGGTGCCCACTTAGCCTGGTTCAGCCACTTGGGTCTTCAACAATGAGGATCCTGCAAGCCGGATCACTGTTGTGGGAGTCGCGCCACATGGCCGTAGTGTCGTAACTGACGCTCCCTCACAATGCAGGTCATGTGCCTCATTCGGGACTCCATGAACAACACAAAGTCAAACCAGCGGTACCCAAGGATTCTCTGAAGAGACAAAGCACTGAAGGTGTCCAGTCTTCACCTCAGGTCACTGTCTCGCAATCATATACCAAGACAGGAAGCACCAGGACTCTAAAGACTTGGACCTTCGTCCTTTTACAGAGATATCAGGAGTGCCACACACCCCTTTCCAGTGACCTCATGACCCCCCATGCTCTCCCAATCCGTCTACTGACTTCATAGGAGGAATCACCAGAGTCACATGAATGTCATCGCCGAGGTAAGTAAACCTCTCGACGAGGTCGACACTCTCTCCGCAGACAGACACACTGCCCAAGAGGTCATTAAAGGCCTGGATGTCGGTTTTTATCAGGACCCTCACAAGCCCAGACACTCAGACCCCTCACTCAGTCTCCCGATCAGACCCTCCATTGACTCGGTGAAGATCACAGCATCGTCAGCAAAGTCAAGATCAGTGTATCTTTCTTCACCAACAGATGCCCCACGTTCGCTGGACCCCACAACTCTGCCCAACACCCAGTCCATACAAACATTGAACAGAGTAGGAACAGAACACACCCCTGACGGACCCCGGAATCAACTGGGAAAAACACAGAGGCTCTGCCTCCACTCTGCACAGCACCCACAGTACCAGTGGACAGGCCGGCCATGACATCCAGAAAACATTGAGGGTTCAGCTCACCATACTCATTTTTTTTTTTTACAAAAACAAATTTTCCAAATTGGGGTCTCAAGCATTTGACATTTTGTTTATACACACCTGCCACCAGTGCCACTGCTTAGTCCTGCTTCTTATTGTCACACATGCCTACCAGAGGACTGCCTTCATGGCTTCCCTGAGGTATGCAGTACCACCCCAGGATGAGAGGGGATGCTGTCACTAGCGCTCTTGTCTTTTTTTTCTTTACAGTGAAAGGAAGACACCCAATGAGGGCAACTGAGCTAGAAGAGCCCCGCCCCTTCCTCCCCAGACCATGTAAGGTGGCGTCACATTTTGGACCTGAGCACCCGATGGACTGGCACTCCCCCAAAACCTGAGCCTTTTTGTATTTCGATGCTAAGCCTCTGCCTGTGATTGTTTGTGTTTGAGCACCACTTGCACCTGTTGATTTATTTTATTTTTCTGCCTGTTTTAAACGGGGTTGGCACGGTGGACAGTCCAACTTATTTTGGACTCATTCTGTCACTCATGTCACATTTACAGTAAGTGGGAAAAGGAAACACGATGTGCTTCTCTGGTGACGTCAGCTGATCGCTTTCTGTGTCAGCCCTCATCTTCTCACCCATTTCATCTGAGGTTTCAGCTATTTGAGGTAGCACCGGTCCACATTGCTTCTGATAATTGGCGTTCTACTAAATGAAATATATAAATAATATAAAAAAACAATAAAGCCCCCTGTGTCCGGGTGCAATAATGGCAGGTCACGGTGGGAATGAAAAGACGGAACGACTCCCATTTAACTGAATGCACTGTACAAGTGGCCCCAGAAAAGTATTCAGCTCTTCACCCCAGAACTGAGGGTCATTTTTACTGGAGCGCCGTCTGGCAGGCCACTCTGGTCACAAAAGGCGCTTCCTTCAGGACAGCTGGGCTTCATATAGTGCACAAACTGGAAGGGGCGGGGCTAAGTGCCCTCACCGGGTCTTTTCTCAGAGCTCCATCCTGGTCTGATTAGTTGAGCTAAAAAACTGATGAAATGCTGAATAGATGGACGAGATGTGATAACATGAAGGGTCATCTTTGCCAAGGTGAATTGGAGATGGTGTTCCTTCATCCGGGTTGCAATCTCAGTTAGCTTACAGGCCAGACCTTGCAAATGATGCTCAGGGCTGGGGAGACTCCTGAGACCACCAGAAGGGGCTCTATCAGGGTAGCTGTGTAAATGCTGAGCACTCCCATTATGAGCTGGAGACCTAAAACCTAAAAGTCACCCTCGCTGAAGAAAGAGAAACAAGGAACATTTAACTAGGGACACTCTGAGTGTTCTTTAACTGCACTGGTGAGGCCTCATCTGCAGTACTGGGTGCAGTTTGGGTCTCCCGGGTACAAAAAGGACAAAGCAACGCTAGGAAAAGTCCAGAGAAGAGCAACAGGACTGATTCAGGACTACAGGGGATGAGTTATGAGGAAAAGAGTCAAAGAGCTGAGCCTTTACAGGAGATGAAGAGGAGACCTGACTAAAGTGTTTAAAATCATGAAGGGAATTAGTCCAGTGGATCGAGGCGGTGAATTTAAAATGAGTTCAGCGAGAACACCGTTGGAAACCTACATTTAAATTTCACACAAACATCAGGGAGTTTGTGTGAAGAAAGAGAACTACAGACACATGGAATAAGTGACCAAGTAGTGTGGTGCACAGCAGGACCTTAAGGACCTTCAAAACTCGACT
>JANRMT010062855.1:7574363-7596680 GCA_026402145.1 Polypterus bichir lapradei
GTTACTTCCAGCAAGATGGAGCGACGTGTCACACATCGGCAAGGAGCGCATGGCAGAAACTGAGTCCTTCTTCGGCAAGAGGGAAATTTCAAAGGGGCTTTGGTCACCACGGTTGCCGGATCTGACTCTACCAGACTTCTCCCTTTGGGGTCTGTTCAAAGGAAAAGTTTATCGGAACAGGCCTCGTACTGTGGAAGATCTGAAGGAAAACATTGCATGTGAAATTGCTGCTATTCCCACCGAGACGCTTGCCGATATGTTCAGGAATGTGGAGTGTCACATCGAAATGTGTTTGGCAGAAAATGGAAACCACTACCAACATCACATGTAATGCAATTGATTACACATACGTCAAGGAATAGAGCGGATTTATTTGGTTCAGATTGCTTCACCCTAACGGGAGTTACAACCAAATATTATTAGACTGATGCCTTTATCTAGGAGACTTATGACACTTGAGATATGAGGAGTTATATTTCTTTTGCTTTGCTAATTGGAGCACGCGCAGGTGAAGTGACTTTCTTGTGGTCGCACACTGGTGTCAGCAGTGGGATTGGAATCCACAACCTCAGGATTTGAAGCCTAAAGTCTTCACCACTGTGCTGCACGCCTGCCTTTCCATCCCAAAGGAGTCTGACCTAACTGCAGCACAGCAGTTCAACTAACAGTATCAGGGTGTGAAGCCTAATCTATGAGCTACTGTGCCACACTACCTGCCTTTTCTACTAGAATGAGGCTCACCTAACTGGAGCACAACATTATAAATTAGAGCAACTAATAGTATTATTCAGAAGCAAGGACTGCAGCTTTTTAATCATTTCTACCATCCATACATTTCACCAGATATTACTGAGCATACAATGCAAATACTTTCAAATTGTAAAAGAAATGTCGAGATATGCCACTTTGAAGTTCTGAGCCCATTGTGCGACTTTACTGAGATCTCTGCTGACACTCAAGAGGAAACCCCTGTGAGAATACTGGGGGTAAAGTATCAGGAGAAAAATCTGAGAAGCAGGCGACAAAAGACAAGGTCTTCATTTTACTTCCTTCTGATCTTATTGTTGTCAAAAAAAGATGTTAAGGGGATCTCTTTTCTTTTATTTTTGATTTTTGATTCTTGTGTAAAGCTTTGACTTGAAAAATACCAAACTTGCGGCATCAGTAAGGAAAGGTCTCTTTATGATTGAACGTCTTCCACTTTATAATTGTGCATCAGTGCTGCTCTCTCAGCCTGCTAAGTGAAATAAGTACTATAAAAATAATAAACCAAAAATGAAATTGAAATTCTAATTTGTTTTGTTTTAGTGGGCATTAAAAAGAAAATCCGTAGGAAAGAACCCTGAAAACGGAAACTAAAAGTCCCTGCGTGTTCAACTGATCTGTTTATTTGACCGCCCATAGCCCCGGATCTCATGTCCCATTATCAAGTGATCTTAAACCAGACAGATGAGGTTTCAGCCTTTTGCAGCCTTGCCATTCTTTAAAGTTTCATTGAACTTACAGGCCACATTTCAAGATGTGAAACTCCATGCAGTCAAAAGGCAGGAGCGTTTTGTGCTGTCAACATGTCCAGGATCGGCACTTTAAACTCTGAGGTTAATACTGGAAATGCCTAAACTGTTGGCCTCAATTCGCACACACGTCCTGCAAAATGTACCTCTTCAACGTTCACTCAACACAGATAAGCACAAATATAAATTAAGAAGGGCGGCACGGTGGCACAGTGGGTAGCACTTCTGCCTTGCAGTTAGGAGACCTGGGTTCGCTTCCCAGGTCCTTCCTGCGTGGAGTTTTCATGTTCTCCCCGTGTCTGCGTGGGCTTAGACATGCAGGTTAGGTGCATTGGTGATTCTAAATTGTGCTTGGTGTGTGTGTGTGCCCTGCCCGAGGTTTGTTTCCTGCCTTGTGCCCTGTGTTGGCTGGGATTGGCTCCAGCAGACCCCTGTGACCCTGTAATTAGGATGTAGCGGGTTGGATAATGGATGGATAAATTAAGAACAGCTCAACACAGGCTCAGCTTCGATACCAGGGGCTAGAAAGCCACTTCTCTCATGAGGCATCCCTAGGATTTGCTTACACATTGATCCGTCTTCAGATGGTGTCCCCTCAGAGGGTTCACTTTATAATACTCTAGAAAAAGCTGGGAGCCACTACTCCTGTTGGGGGCTACACCTTTGACAGGACTACACTGTCAAACAGAAGCCACGTGATAATGGCTGCCCCTAATAGTAACCTAAATGGATTCAGCTCGTTTCATTACCAATCATCGGCCATTGCTAAATGTCAGTAAACAACAGGACAACTGCAGCAAAGCAATTTCAAACATTACTTATACTAGGGGACTTTTCTCCCTGCTAGCTACACTTGCCCACCCCCTATGCACACCAGGCACTTCGCGTCTCTGCCACTCGCGTTGTGAAAGGGGGAGGTTGTGTGCTGAACGCACACTAAGGAGATGCGGACGGATCAGCTGCTGGCTTGCTGCCTCCGAGCTGCGTGTTCTGCTTGTCGTGCTGTACGTCAATCATTTAAAAGCCTGTACAGCAGATGTCCTTTTGTCTCACCGCGAGACAAGGCACGGGTCTTGCTTCTTAAGGTTGTAATGTCTAGTCTCACGTGACGTCAAAGTGTCTCTCCGAGATGATCACATCTCGAACCAGCATTTTTTTATTATGATAGATTTACAGTATTGGAAGGAGGAACCAGCTGCAAATGTTACCATCTTACCATAAAAAAATACTCTACTAGGATTACAAAGCTGTAGTCCTTGCTTCTGAATAATACGATTAGTTGCTCTAATTTGTATTGCTGTGCTCCAGTTAGATCAGACTCATTCTGGAAAAAAAACACAGGTAGTGTGGCATAGTGGTTAAGACTTTGGGCTTCAAATCCTGAGATTGTGTGTTTAAATCCCACTTCTGACACCAGTGTGTGACCATGAGCAAGTCACTTCACCTGCCTTTTTTTTTACCTTACATGATTTCTTGTATTAGGAAATTGTATGTTTTCACATACAGAGCACAGGGTCAGCCATTGTACGGCACCCCTGGAGTGAGGGCAGGTTAAGGGCCCGGCAGAGTAGGATCCCCTTTAGCAGTAACGAGGATTTGAATCGGAAACCTTCTGGATACCAACGCAGATCCTTAGCCTCAGAGCCACCACTCCACTCTGTGCTCCAATTGGAAAAACAAAAGAAATGTAACCAATTTACCTGAAATGATATAAGACACTTTGGATAAAGGTATCGGTCCAATTATAAAATATGAAGACTGCAGCAGGACTAGACTAGAATGCACAATGCTTTTCAAACCACATTCTCCATTTTTATCTCAGTCGAGTCTCGCGTCTCCTTTTTGTTGAAAGCTGTTTCCCCTGAGGAATTCTAGGAGCGACATCGAGGACAAAGTTGATTCTCAAATGAAACATAAATGAGCATCTCTGTGAGGACCCCTGAGCCAAAAATGATCAAAATTTTCCTGGAGAACGACACGGTGCTTCCTCAAACAATGGAGCTGCGAGGAACCACACAACCCAGTAAAGAACCATGAGGTGCCATTAAAGAACTAGGATTTTTAAGAGTGTAGGAGAGAGATCTAAGAAAATATAGGAAAGTAGGTTGAAGCGGTACGGACATGTGATGAGAAGAGACAATGAAGATGTGAACAAAAGAATGATGGGATTGGAAGTCCAGGGGTTGGGAAAGTGAGGGAGGCCAAAGCGGAGGTGGCTGGATAAAGCCAAAAAAGATATGAAGGAAAAGGGCCTGACTGGTGAGGAGCTGCAGGACCAACTTGCATGGACAAGGGTGATCGGGCACATCAACCTCACACAGCAAATGGGAAAAGATAAAGAGGAGGAAGAAGAAGAAGACCAAGAAGCTGCTATGGTTAGCTCCACACTCAGGTTGGAAAATCGATGGAGGGTTAGGGAAATCAGAACTACAAAGACTTCCAGAGAAGGGTGCGGGATGAGAACAGGAGTTGATGTGAGCTCATTACCTTCTTACCAGTCATCTGCTCCAAGCAGTGTGGTTGATCAGGCACATCAAAGTGGGAAGATATTTTTATTTTTTTGTTTTGAAATACTTCCTTATTGTCTTTTGGGGGTCCGAGCGCAGGGTCAGCCATTGTACGGCACCCCCTAGAGTAATTTTTCAGGTTGAGGGCCTTGCTCAACGGAGATGGAGATAAAGAAGAAAGAAACACGCAAAAGGGATGTCATTTAAAACTTTATTGACAAAAATGAAGCATTCCAAAAAGACCAAAATGAGATTAGTTTAATATTGCATTGCTAGAGTTTTCAAGAAAGATGAAAGTTAGTTTTGCTTTATTTCAGCTAATCACCACAGACGCCAGCTTTAATTATCCACTCTTTGCCATCTTCAGATCTTACCAAGTTCTTTCCATTCACAATTTACAGTCACCTTCTTACTTTTTATTCAGACTTATTTGTCTTTCATTACATTTGTGAGTTTCCTTCAATAAAGAAGTGAGAAAAACATTTTTTGTTTTTTTACAATATTGTGGTTAATGTGGTTAGTTAAGAGAAGTGAAGCCAGCCCAAAAGTTGAAGCTAGGAATTTGTTATCTAGACATTTCTAAAATGTGATCATAAAGCTAAACAAAAAAAAAAAAAAAAGCTTACTTAATAAAACACCTAATGGCTTCCGTTCAGGACAACGAGCTGTGAATGTCAAGGCACCTCGGGGCTCCTCTTGAGTTAGCCACCATGGCATCTATGGTAGGTCACAAACTGGGCACACTTCCGGATATTCAGGTCACACAGCCGGTCGATGTCCCTCACTGGCTTCCCTCGAAACGCAACTGCCACCTCTGGTCCCAGAGATTCCTCCTCCTCTGAGAGCATCTCCTTCAACTTCTGCACCGTGTCGGTGGCCTTCAGGTGCAGTTTGATGGTCTTGCCGGTGTTACCGATGATAATCTCAACGTGAACTGTGTGGTCACCTTTGGCGCTCCCATCCTTAAGGGATGCTGACTCAACTGGCGCCAAATTCAGGTGGGTGAAGGGGGTTGAGATGGG
This sequence comes from Polypterus bichir lapradei, assembly GCA_026402145.1. Classification (NCBI taxonomy): domain Eukaryota; kingdom Metazoa; phylum Chordata; class Cladistia; order Polypteriformes; family Polypteridae; genus Polypterus; species Polypterus bichir. The sequence continues at coordinate 7,579,407 of JANRMT010062855.1, forward strand.
GTTGGGTTTGGGTGATGGAAGAGAATGTTGTATAGGCTGTGCATAATGAGGCTTCAGTTTATTCCGGGCAACCTGGAATTATAAAGAATAGCCAAAACAGTCACTTCTTGGTGTCAATTACAGGAAATATTAGAGGCAGTTATGTGACATTTCATATAAGGGGCACTGATTGGAATAATTGTTCATCTAAAACTGATGTCTCATTGCATGACTTCAAATTGAAGGGGACAAGTTGAGGTTGTTGACTTTGTGGCCTGTGAATTCCAGATTACACAATTGGCAAGAGCAGGGGATGGCAAATTAGATGACTCCGTGACAACTTTCCAGCACCATTTTACATTCCCAACGTACCCCTTGCTGGCTCCATTCTTTCTCATCATCCTAACTGACTCTGTCATGTGCAGCTCTGCAGAACAATTCGTTACCCGTCCCAGAGAAAGCAAAGCGAATACCAGAGCAACGGGTCGATGGCTTAGCCCATCGGAAGTCTTTACTTCTCAAAAGTGGACCTTTGATGGTTCATGAGACTTCACAGGGATCCATCCATCCATTATCCAACCCGCTATATCCTAACTACAGGGTCATGGGGATCTGCTGGAGCCAATCCCAGCCAACACAGGGAGCAAAGCAGGAACAAACCCCGGGCAGGACGCCAGCCCACCGCCGGGCACACACACACACCAAGCAAACACTAGCGACAATTTAGGATCGCCAATGCACCTAACCTGCATGTCTTTGGACTGTGGGAGGAAACCGGAGTACCCGAAGGAAACCCACGCAGACATGTGGAGAACATGCAAACTCCACACAGGGAGGACCACCATGCCGCCCCTTCACAGGGATTCTTATTTACGTTTCATTTAAGAATCTACTTTGTCACAGATGTTTCTCCTAAACCTCCTTAGGTTTAGACAAAAAGGAGACATGAGATAGGACTGAGGTGAGAGAGAGGTTGGGAGCATACGCCGAGAGCACATTGCCGCACCCACCACACAATAAACCACCTGGACTGGGTCCCGAGTGCAGCGGGTGACACCTCAGCAACACACTGGAACAGTGTGAGGCTTTTTTATGGTGACCGGAGTGCCAGTCCTGCCACCAACCCCCAAGTTTTCCCTGAAAGTTGGAGGACCTGCTTGCAGACCAGGATGCTGATTAACGTCTTACCCAGGAAGGAGCAATTGCAGATTAAGGGCCCAATAGAGTGAAATCACTTCTGGTGTTTATGGTACTTGAACCGGCAACCTTCTGATTGCCAACGCAAATTCCTAGCCTCAGAACCACCACTCTGCCCTACACTGAGGTAAAAGGAGTCCAAATTAAGGATTTGGTTTGCAAAGAGAGAGAGAGGTTAGGATCAGGCACTGACACAGCGCATTGACGCACCCATTACACGACAAATCAACTCAGGATCCCCAGATTAGGACCCAAGTGCAGCCATGCGATAGGTGACACCTCAGCACCACACTAGTTCAGATGGAATGGATTTTTGTGGTGGCTGGAGTGCCAATTCTGCCACCAAACCCCAAGTTTTTCCCTGTAGGTTGGAGGGCCTACATTCAGGGCTGGATGTCGGTTAATGTCTTACCCATTAAGGAGCAATTGCAGGTTAAAGGCTTTGTTTAAGGGCCCAACGGAGTGAAATTACTTCTGGTGTTCATGGGACTCGAACCAGCAACCTTCTGATTGCCAGTGCAAATTCCTAGCCTCAGAACCACCACTCTGCCCTACAATGAAGTAAAAGGAGTCCAAACTGAGGATTTGGTTTGCAAAGCCTGGTGTAATTTGAGAAATCTCTTCCCAATCTTGATTGATGCCTTTATCCAATGAGTCTTACAACATCTAAGAAATGTTTGGTTACATTTCTTTTGCTAATTGGAGAAAAGGCAGGTGAAGTGACTTCTTGTGGTCACACATTGGTGTCAGAAGTGGGATTTGAATCCAGAACCTCAGGGTTTGAAGGCTAAAGTCTTACCCACTGTGCCTTTACATTGAGAATGAGTCTGACCTAACTGGAGCACAGCAATATAAATTAGAAGAAGAAACTACATCTTCTTCTTCTTTCAGCTGCTCCCCTTAGGGGTTGCCTCAGCTGATCTACTTTTTCCATATCCTCCTGTCCTTGTCATCTTGTTCTGTTACACACATCACCTGCATGTCCTCTCTTACCACAACCATAAACCTTCTCTTAGGCCTTCCTCTTTTTTTCTTGCCTGGCAGCGCATTGGGAGAAGGAGTCTAAGGATAGAGCTGCCAGGCAAGAGAAAAAGAGGAAGGCCTAAGAGAAGGTTTATGGATGTGGTGAGAGAGGACATGCAGGTGACGGGTGTAACAGAACAAGGTGACGAGGACAGAAAGCTATAAAGCAAAAAAAAAGGCAGGTGAAGCGACTTGTTCATGGTCTCACAATTGGTGTCAGAAGTGGGATTTCAACACACAACCTCAGGGACTGAATCCCAAAGACCTACCCACTGTGCCACACTGTCTTCCATTTCTTCGTGAATGAGTCTGACCCAACTGGAGCACAGCAATATAAATTAGAGCAGTTACTCAGAAACAAGGACTGCCGCTTTATAATCCTAGTAAAGTGTTTTATTACTACTGTCCATACATTTCACCACATATTACTGGGCATGTAATACAAATACTTTCAAACTGCAAAATAATCTTAAGAACGCCACATGGAAGATCTGAGCCCATTGTGTGACTTTGCCTCATCGAGAACACAAGGACACAGTTGGAATCTTGCTAAGGGTTAAGTTTCATGCAGACATTAGGAAATTGCTCTTCACAGTCACAGAGACAAACATAGACATGCAGAATAAGTGACCAAGTAGTGGCTCTGAGGCTAGGGTTCTGCACTGGTAATCGGAAGGTTGCTGGTTCGAATCCCGTAAATGCCAAAGGGGACTCTGCTCTGTTGTGCCCTTGAACAAGGCCCTTAATGTACATTGCGTAGTGAGAAACGCGCTATATAAATGCAAAGAATTATTATTATGGTGGGCAGTAGGACCGTAGGGACCTTCAGAACTCGACTTGATGTTAGTTGGGGTAGGACTGGCCAGATTTGTTGGTCTGAATAGCCTGTTCTTGTTCTAAATTGTTCATTTTAGGAAAATACAAACTTGAGAAAAGACACATGAGAAGCAAAGGTGCTGGTGAGCTTTCTTGACAAGAGCCAAACGTATTAGGTCAATCAGTGATGACCACTCCCCGACGTTTAAAGCTGACCACCTGATCTACAGCATCCCCTTCGACAAAAGCTGGATGTTATATTTGCAATATAGTTCAGTGACAGTAAAAAGAAAATATAAGGGCGTCAGAGACAGAACAGCACGTACCTTTACAAGTGGTCTGCAGACATCCACGGACATGGTTTCGCCTTTCCTTCTCGCTTGTCCTCTCTGCAAACGGTTTTCGTGTTGGTTCACTAAATAAGAAGGATGTCTGGAAATCCCCTGAACGTCTCTGACTGGAGCCCCGCCTCGAGTCTTTTCCTCTTTCATTTTTCATAAACGCTGCAGAAAGTGAAAAAAAAAATAGATAAACCTGTGCGTCCAAAAATGAAATTAGAGCAAAATTTGCATTTACAGTCATGTTTGGCTTTCAAATATCCATCTCACATTTCGTACCCTTCATGTCATCCTCTCTTAGGAAAATGTCACCACTCAGAGGTTGATCTTTGATGGCTCAGGAGACTTCACGGAGATTCACATTTAGGTTTCATTTAAGAATCAACTTTGTCACAGATGTCTCTCCTGGAATTCCTTAGGAGAAATAGCTTCATACAATAAAGGATACTCGAGATAAAACTGAGGTAAAAGGAATGCAAAAGGAGAATTTGGTTTGAAAAGTGTAGTAGACTTTGTGAGATCTCTTTCTAAACGTGTTCAAGGCTTCATATTTATTATTGGACTGAGGCCTTTATCCAGGTTACATCTTTCGAGATATGACCAGTGTGGCGAGCGGCTGGGACAGTACCCAGCCGGGACGCCTGGAAGGGCCAGAAGAGGGACTATGCCTCCTCTGGACCACGAAAGGGCAGCCGCCCCGGTTGGTATAGGGACCACGGGAACAGAGCATGGAAGCTCAACCCTATAGGGGCCAGTGGTCACCTCCAAGATGCCTTAAAAGCCCTGGACGTCAGCACTTCCACCACACCGGAGGTGCTGGGGGAAGCATTACCAGGGACACCCAGAGTGCTTCTGGGTGCTCAACTGGCACTTCCGCCACACCAGGAAGTGCTGGCGGAAGTTCATCAGGAGGCACCTGAAGCATGTCCGAGTGAACATAAAAGGGGCCGCCTCCCTCCCTTCGGGAGCTGGAGTCGGGTGGACGAGGATGAAGCCTGGAGGAGAGTAGTGGAGGTGGTGAAGAGAGGCATTGTGAGAGCCCTGGACTAGGGGTGATTGGTGCTGGGGCACTGGGTTGTGTGCTGTTGAACATTGTAAATATTAGTAATGTTTAATAAAGGCGTGTGTGGTGGTAAACCATTGGTGTCTGCCTGTTCCCCACACCAGTTATATTGCTTTGGTAATTGGAGCACAGGCAGGTCACATAGTGGTGTCAGTAGTGGGATTTGAATCCACAACCTCAGGGTTTGAAGCCTAAAGACTTCACCACTGTGCCACACTACCTCCCTTTCCATCCCAAAGGAGTCTGACCTAACTGGAACACAGCAAAAAAAGTCAGAACAACTAATAGTACAGGGAGATTTACTCGAAAAGGTCCAGAATATTCTGTAATAACTCTCACTATGATGAAGCAATCTGAACAAAACAACGTACAAGCCGGGATGCCCCTGCATTGGAGCGATGAGGTAGGTGCCAAATAGCCATCGTGACATTTAAACTCCATTTGCAACTTCTGGATGCTTACCGCCCGTACCCTTTCACTCAGTCACTCAACTTCTCATCAGGATGGTGGAGTAGAGTATTGAGCAGCGCGTCTTCATGGTGCGAACTTAGTGGGTCACCAATTCATTTAAGCGATGTCAGAATCAACTGGGTGATTGTGAGTTAACAGAAGGTTACTTCCAGCAAGATGGAGCGACGTGTCACACATCGGCAAGGAGCACATGGCAGAAATCGAGTTCTTCTTCTGCAAAAGGGTCATTTCAAAGGGGCTTTGGACACCACTGTCGCCGGATCTGACATCACCGACTTCTTCCTTTGGGGTCCGCTCAAAGGAAAGGTCTATCGGAACAAGCCTTGCACTGTGGAAGATCTGAAGGAAAACATTGAACGTGAAATTGCTGCTATTCCCCCAGCGAGACTCTTGCTGATACGTTCAGGAACATGGAGTGCCGCGTCGAAATGTGTCTGGAAGAAAACGGAAACCACTGCCAGCATCGCATGGAATGCAATCGATTACACATACGTCAAGGAACAGAGCGGATTTATTTTGGTTCAGATTGCTTCATCCTAACGGGAGTTACAACCAAATATTCGGGGCCTCTTTTGAGTGAACCTCCCTGTATTATCCAGAAGCCAGGACTACAGTTTTGTAATCCTAGTAAAGTGTTTGATTACCACCGTCCATGCATTTCACCAGATATTACTGAGCACACAATGCAAATACTTTCAAATTGCAAAAAAAAAAAATAGTCAAGATGCTACTTGGATGATCTGAGCCCCCTGTGTTACTTTGTTGAGATCTCTGCTGAATCTCAGGAGGAGACCCTTGTGAGAATTCCGAGGTATTTTTTTTCCTTGGGAGAAAAATCTGAGAGGCTCGAGGGCACAAAACAATGTGTCCATTTTCTTTCTTTCTGATCTCAATGTTGTCAAGCAGAAACTGAAAAGATTTTAAGGAGGACACTCTTTTGATTGGTTATTCCTATGGGCTTCCTTGTGACTCCATTAACTTGATTTGGTAAAGATCAGAGAAAGGGTAGTGTTCACATTAACATCCCAGTTCTAAAATGGCACTCTCCTGGGTTGTGTGCTTCTTCGTAGCTCGACAAAGTGCCATTTCTTTTTGGTAAGAGCTCTTTGCTTATGAAAAATCGACACCTTGGGCTTCGAGAAGGTTTCTAATATGTAAACACAATTGAAATCCTTAATGTTGTGATGGATAGACTGGAGTGCCACCCAGGACGGACCTTCCTTCTCTTACCTGACCAGGAGGCCAGTATAACGGATGGTCATGAAGGGAGATGTGACTTTCCCCCTTCCTGCCACAAGGGGCACTGGTACACCAAGACTGGCATCCCAGAGGCCATGGCTGGGAAGCCAGCATAGGGGATGGACTTAATGGGTAGAGAAAGGGACCCATTAATCATCCTGGTTGGGAGGCTAGAAGTAATATAGGACTACTAATCATACCTTGTCTTTAACTGGCTATTTCTTTCACCCCTTCACTACCTAACAGTTTATGTGCGATGAGTGTACTGGCGCAAAAATGGCCAGGTGGGTTATATAGATTACTGGTGGTTGAAGTGGCTCCACTCTGCCTAAGCGATTTGAGTAGCGAGAAAAAATGTAATTAATCATTATTATTATTACAGTTGGAAACCTTTATCACATGTGCAGGTCATTCCCCATACACTGGGTAACAGCATCACTTGTAGTGAGCGGTAACATGGCAAGGCAGCATGGGAGTTGTAGTCCCATAGGGCTGCTCTGTTGGGTTCCAAGGGGAGCTGTCGGGATATGAATGCCCTGGTCCAGGGTGGTTCTACCTGCTCCCAGGAAATGCTACCTAGAGGCAATAAATCTGGGCACTGGAGAAACTCCCAGGTTGGGTTGTAAAGGGCACCCTTCACTTTGGAGTCAGGAGGTGGTGGGCAAAACTTGCTAGGAGGTGTGGAGAAGAAAAGAAAAGAAAAAGATTGGACTGGATCAAAAGACGCCTATATAAAGGTACTTTATTTAATTAATTTAATTTAATTTATTTATTTAATTTAACAGTCTTTATTTACTTAAAGGGATGATTTTATTTTTTAATTCTTTATTTAGCCTTATACAATGTCTTGTACTGGGAATTTGTTAGTTTTCGCATACCCCTTGGTGTCAGAGCACAGGGTCAGCTATTGTACACCATTGCAGGTTAAGGGCCTCGCTCAAAGGACCCTGCTGAATAGGATCTCTTTTGGCAGTAACAGAGTGGGTAGCGCTGCTGCCTCGCATTAAGGAGACCCTTAATGGTTCGCTTCCCGGGTCCTCCCTGTGTGGAGTTTGTATGTTCTCCCCGTGTCTGCGGTTTCCTCCCACAGTCCAAAGACATGCAGTTTAGGTGCATTGGCGATCCTAAATTGTCCCTAGTGTGTGTGTGTGTGTGTGCCCTGCAGTGGGCGCAATGTTTCCTGCCTTGTGCCCTGAGTTGGCTGGGATTGGCTCCAGCAGACCCCCGTGACCCTGTAGTTAGGATATAGCGGGTTGGATAATGGATGGATGGATGGGATTCAAATTTGCAACCTTCCGGATACGGGCGCAGATCCTTAGCCTCCGACACAATAAAGACCAGTAAGGGGAAAGCAGGGTCACCTAGGACTCTGTCTGATAAATCCCTGACCGAGACACATCAGTGAGAGAGAGAAAGAGAGAGAGGCCATTTTATCTGAACTTAAAAAAAAAACACCCAGGATGACACCCACCCCCGACCCCTGAATTTCAGGAAGCTTTTCTAAGACCATATATCCGGTTCTGACTTAGTTTGCTTCCTGATTATGAATTTCATCTCCTGATCTCTTTCTTTGTTCCTTCATAGTCAGTGCCTCCTATCCAAGATGGCTGATCTCATTGACTACATTTATCACCTCACGGCTGATCATGATCCCTCAGTCTGTAATAAAACAGCATTTCCAGGGATTAGGGAGAGAAAAAGGGAAAGAGACCTGGAAAATAAATGCAGTCTGGGGGCAAACTAAGACAGAACCGGCGCAGTGGAGTGTGAAATGAGGGATACATCAAGCATATCAGTTGATAAATATTCTGTATGTCCTTACCTGTAATGTTAATGAGTCAGGAAGCTGGACCAACCAGTTTTCTACTCCCAGAGTTTCACTGATAAGGGAAGCACCATCTAGATCAGGTTTATGGTTTCATTATTTCCTTTCACTCTTGTTTATTACACTCACACTGTACAGTAGCTGAACTGAAACTGCCTGGAGTGGACCCCGATGTGGTCTTCTGCTATTGTTGCCCACCCACCTCAAGGTTTGTCATGTTGTGCACTATGAAATGCTTTTCTGTTCACCACAGACATGCAGAGTAGTTATTTGGTACACTGTGTCAATCCTTGAGGGGAAATTGTCTTTTCGCATGATCTTTGGAGGTTGTAGGTTAGGGTCTGAGTTACCATAGCCTTTCTGCCCAGTCTGGCCACTCTCCTCTGATCTCTGTCATCAACGAGGCTTTTCCATCCACAGAATTGCCGCTCGCTGGAGGTTTGCACCATTCTGATTGAACCTTAGAGACTGTCATGTGTGAAACTTCCAGAAGATCAGCAGTTAATACTGAAATACTCAAACCAGCCCGTCTTGCACCATCAGTCATGCTACACTCAGAAATCACTAAGGTCACATTTTTTCTCCAAGCTGGTGTTTGGTTTGGACATCGACTGAGGCTCCTGACCTGCATCTGTAGAATTTGATGCATTGTGAGGACATTAGAGGGTCAGCTCATGTTGGACGGTTGGGAGACAAAGTCAGAGAGGTGAGATTGTGTTGGTTTGGACATGTGCAGAGGAGAGATGCTGGGTATATTGGGAAAAGGGTACTAAGGATAGAGCTGCCAGGGAAGAGGAGAAGAGAAAGGCCTAAGAGAAGCTTTATGGATGTGGTGAGAGAGGACATGCAGGTGACGGGTGTGACAGAACAAGATGCAGAGGACAGGAAGATATGGAAGAAGATGATCCACTGTGGTAACCCCTAACGGGAGCAGCCGAAAGAAGAAGAAGAAGAAGTTGCCACCACATGATTGGTTGATTAGATAAGTGCATTGATAAGCAGGTTTATGGGTGGTCCTATTAATTTTCTCAGTTAGTGTATGTTTACCCTGGTCCCATTAGTCTGATGTTACATGTTCTCCAATGATGTGAAGCCATTCTTTGTAACAATAATAGAGGACATCAGATAGGGGGCCAATACTTTATCTCAGCATTTAAAATTTAGGATGAAGTTGGCCAGCCGATATATAAAATAGGGTTGGGTCCAGAGGCTGTGGGGCATCTGTTGGTGAAGATCTTGACTTTGCTGTCGATGCTGTGCTCTTCACGGAGTCAATGGAGGCTCTGATCGGGGCTCTTGAGGAGTCTGAGGGTCTGGGCTTGCAAGTGTCCCGATAAAAACCAACAGCCAGGCCTTTCATGACATCTTAGGCATGGCTATCAGCAGTGTGTAAGTTTGCAGAGAGAGTGTTGACCTCGTTGAGAGGTTTACTTACCTCGGCAGTGACATTCATGTCTCTGGTGACTCTTCCTATGAAGTCAGTGGATGGACTGGGAGAGCATGGAGAGGGGTCATGATGTCGCTGGAAAGGGATGAGAGGTGCTCCTGATATCTATGCAAAAGGACGAAGGTCCAAGTCTTTAGCATCATGGTGCTTCCTATCTTGCTATGACATGGACGCTATCCAGTGACCTGAGATGAAGACTGTACTCCTTCATGTGTGTCTCTTCTGGGAATCCTTCTTCGAGTTTGCTGGTTTGACTTTGTGTTGCTCACGGAGTCCCGAATGAAGCACATCACCTGCATTGTGAGGGAGCGTCAGTTACGGCACTACGGCCATGTGGTGCGATTCCCCGAGGGTGATCTGGCTCACAGGACCTTCACTGTTGAGGACCAAAGTGGCTGGACCAGGCCAAGGGGATGCCCACATAACACCTGGGTGTGGCAGACAGAGGGTAATTTCTGGAGGGTGGGACTGGACCGCGTGTCTGCCTAGGGGTTGCCAACCAGGAGCTGGTGTGGCAACGTGCTGTACCAGTGCATGCTCCCCTACCTGACCTGACCCGACCTGTTGGGGTAAAATTTCAAACATCTGCATCCTCTAAAACAAGGGGCCACAAAGGACCAAGAAGGCACAGCATCTGAAGGCACTGTGAGGGTTAAGGTTTTCATCTTATGAACAGGTTCCTAGTTCTCTCTTGGAGAAAAAACCTTCAGTGCAAGTATCTCAGGAATGATGGAAGAAGATCAACAAGTGGATTGGAGAGGGGGCAGATGTTCGTAGAACGTTGTACGGGTCTGTGGTAGGGAAGCAGAAGACGAGTCTAAATACAAAACCCACGGTTTACCGGTCACTCTACATATCCCTGTCCTCACCTCTGGTCGTGAGGTGTGGGTAATGACCAGATGAATGAGATCACAAGTACAAGCAGCAGAAATGAGGGGACTTCACGGCCTGGCTGGATTGACCCCCCACGGTAAGGTTAAGAAGGGGAGAGTTTTGGGAGATCCTCACAGTAAAGTCCCTGCTCCTCCAGATCAAGAGAAGCCAACTCAGGTGGTTTGGGCGTGTTATAAGGATGGAGAACCCGGGGCAGATCCCGGACGTGCCAGAGGGAGAATATTTCTCGGCTGGCTTGGGAATTCCCCAGGAACAGCTGGAATGAATAGCTGGGGACGGGAGAAGTCTGCTGCCACCACGACCCTCACCTGAAGAAAATGAGATGACAAATCATTTAGGTTACGAGATCATCTCCCTTCTAACCAGGATTTTATATTATGAGACACTCATAAGTGGCAGACTCTGGATGACCTTTCATTCCAAAATGCAAATCAGGAAGAAATGCAAAGGTCGTTAATGAAGTAACATAAAAAAAAAAAACCACCAAACCAGTGCCAAAACAAAGAGGCAGCTTGGCAGGAAAGCACGTGATTTCTGAGCAGGCAGCCAAGCTTTGCTTTGCTTCTTTTCATTTGGAAATTACCGTGCCAGCTGTTCTGGTGAAAACAATAACAATGACACGGCACACATGATAAAGAATTATGTAAGATAAAAGCCAAGCGAGAACAAAGCAAAATGACAAAGACTAACTGGCCTGAGGCAGCACTGAGATCTTTGTGTGGCGATTCTCCTAACGCAAAAGGAAAAGTTTCACTGGGATGGCCCCTGTAAAGTGAAAGAATGTAAGAGATGAAACTTGTTGAATACCTGACTTGCAGGTCACATGTCAAGTGTGTCTACTTCCAGCTGACTGCTGAGGAGGTCATGAGCTCACATCACCTCCAGGCCTCATCCCACACCCTTCTCTGGGAATCTTTTCCGTGCCAATTTCCTTAACACCTTAATTTATTATCCTCCATCCATCTTCCAACCAGAGTGTGGAGCTAACCATAGCAGCTTCTTCTTTTTCTTCTTCCTCCACCTCTTCATCTATTCTCACTTCTATATGGGGCTGTTGTTCCTAATTAACCTTCTCCACACAGCTCACCCTGCACCTTCTCCTCACCTGTCAAGCCTTTTCCTTCAGATCCTTTTTTATTTTATCAATCCACCTCTGCTTTTGTCTTCCTCACTTTCTCCTCCCCTGGACTTCCATTCCCATCACTCTTTTGCCCACATCTTCATTGTCTATCCATATCACATGTCCTACCACTTCAGCCTCTTTTCCTGTCCTTCCTTAGGTATCTCTCCCACTTTTGTTGTCTCATTTCGTATTCTGTTCTTTTTTTGTAGCTCCACACATCCATCTCAACGTTTTCATTCCTGCCACATCTAACATCTTCTCCTTCACTGTCTCAGATCCAGACATCATTTCTCATCTTACCACAGTCTTCAAACCCGACCTTTGACCTTGGCCTTAATTCTTTGAGCACACAACACTCCTGCTATGTTCTTCCAACTGTTCCATTGACACTTCACTCTACGGGTTATGCTGAAAAAAGTATAACATTGATGTTGTTCATTCAACTTAAATTTTCTCTTTCAAGCAACTTAAGATTAGTCATTTAGTGTTGTAGCTTGAAATATTTGGTTTCAGATCTCAATCAAAGTAAAAAAATTGATTGTACCAAAGTAAGTTATGGTGAAGGGAATAAACATCCATCCATCCAACCTGCTATATCCTAAGTACAGGGGTCTGCTGGAGCCAATCCCATCCAGCACAGGGTGCAAGGTAGGAAACAAACCCCAGGCAGGGCGCCAGCCCACCGCAGGGCACACAAACACACCAAGCACAATTTAGAATCACCTAACCTGCATGTCTTTGGACTGTGGGAGGAAGCCGGAGCACCTGGAGGAAACTCACACAGACACAAGGAGAACATGCAAATTCCAATCAGGTAGGACCCGGGAAGCGAACCCTGGTCTCCTAACTGCGAGGCAGTAGCGCTACCCACTGCGCCACCCGCGAATAAACATAAAAATCCTATTTCAGTTAACCTGATATTTTAAGTTGTTCATGTGCCATGTCAGAGGGCCCTTTGTATTTTCTTTCAGTCGAACTTTCCAGCGTGCTGGCTTTCCAACTGCCAAAAAAGAAGAACACTTTCCCGAGTGGAGTGGACGTGGCTATACAGGTCTGGTCATTTTCAGCAGCAGACTTTTATAACGGAAGATTTCTGGTAAGTAACCCTGTTTCCCAACTGTTCATTTTAAGTATAATAACTCGTAATAAAACATACTTTCAAGAAAACTGTAGAAATGTTTAATAATTTTTTGTTGTATGTTTAACATTTACACTGCAAAACGCTTGTGTATTTGCACTAGATTTTTAAATACATGTAAAAAGTACAGCATTGGAATGTGTTATGTTCATAATATTTCTAATAGTATAAAAACAGGTTACGACCAATAAACCATTTTAAATTGTAACAACTTAAAAAATACATTTACTTCAGTATAAAACAAGTGAATTGCACTCAATAACTCTAAATGATTTGCCTTAACTTAAAAATTGTGGGATCAATAAGATAAAAAGAATTATATTGGTTCAGATTGATAATATTAAGTGTGAATCATTACCTTCATTATTTTAAGTTGAATGGAGGTTATAGTTTTTTCAGTGCATCTCTGCACCTCGGGCTACCACTGATCCTGGATATTTAAATGTATCCCCTCTTTTTCAGTGGCTCTCCCCGCACTCTAAACTTCTGAATCCTGATCAACATTGAACTTCATACGAGGTGTGGCAGAAAAGTAATGAGACTGGCAACACTGCAAGCGATCTGGCAACGCTGCGCTGTTGTCCTTGATAGAGCACGTGTATCAGTACCCTCCCATAGCTCAGTGCGAGTTTCAACTCCTTCCGTTAACTACGTGATTTTTGTGACTGCTATTAGCGAAGTTGTGTTTTTGGTTGTGCGTCACGCAAAATGGAACAGCGGAATTTGGAGCAACGTTGTGCCATTAAATTTTGTGTTAAGCTTGGAGAATCGGCAAGTGTGACGTTTGAAAAGTTAAAACAGGCCTATGGGGGACATTCTTTATCCCGAGCTCAAGTTTTTCAGGGAGGCCTTCAACTTAAAAAACCAATGAAAACATCGAACGTGTGAACACTCTTGTGAGATCAGACCGTCGTTTAACATTAAGAATGTTGAGTGAACAATTAAATTTGAACAGATTTACCGGTCATCAAATTTTGACTGAACATTTGCACATGCGAAAGGTCTGTGCCAAAATGGTGCCGAAAAACCTCACAATTGAGCAGAAGGACAATCGAAAAAACGCATTCCTGTGGTTCCCCAGCCCCCTTATTCACCTGACCTCAGTCCGTGTGACTTTTTCCTTTTTCCTAAACTGAAAAATGTCCTCAAAGGACGTCATTTCGGGACTTTAGAAAACATCCAAAAGAGTATAACGGACATGCTGAAGACCATACCGGTTGAAGACTTCCAGCGCTGCTACCAACAGTGGGAACAACGTCTCCATCGGTGTGTAGCTGCCCAAGGGAACTACTTTGAAGGGGATAACATTGATGTTTGAAAAAAATAAAAACTTTGGTAAATAAAAAATCAGTCTCATTACTTTTCTGCCACACCTCGTATCTTCTGTCTTCTTCCTATTTACCTTCAACTCTTCCTCTTCCAAGGCCCTTCTCCTTTCTTCCAATTTCCTCTTTTCTGGTGCTACACAACACAATGTCATCAGCACTATAGGTGGAGGGACTGTTTTTTTATCCAATGACTCAACACATACATAACCAGATGAAACAGGTAAGGACTCCAAGAAGACCCCCGGTGCAGACCTCCTCTAACTGGGATCTCACCTGTTACCCCAACCCCAGTCCTCACTCCCTCATACAGAGTGAGCCAAAACGAAGTACCACATTTCAAGCGTTTATTCTACAAAAACACTACAAGATAAAAGAAATTTCATTGCGACACAAGAAAGGGTAAACAAAAAAGATTTTTTTCACCGTGTTTTAAAAGGTGGTGGCCGTCATTAGCGATACACTCTTCGAGACGATTTCTGAACGCTCGCACGACTCGTTGGGCCATTTCGAGGTGAATAGCGTCCTTGAGGGGCTCCAAGGTTTTGAGGTCGGTGTGTGTCGACTTGGGAAGAAGAAATCGCACACAGCGAGATCAGACAAAAGTGAAGACCACCCAACATCGTCGTGCAGGGAGATCAGCTAACCCTGGAAACATCTCCCGCAAAACTTGCATGGATCTCCGCTCTGGTCTGTGCTATATATTTGTTTTCTGTATGATTCCAATAATTTTGATAACCTTTATAGTCAAAATCGCTGAATTGGCGTATTTCCTGTTCAAATCCAGTGCAGAAACACGAGGTGCGTCAGTGACGAGCCTCACCTCACCTCGGACTGCGCTCTCCTCACACTCTGACGGGGTTGATGCCTGTAGTTGGCGCGTGTCTGTTGTTATCTCTCTGTGTGTCGCCTATATAAGGTTTGCAGACACGTACAATACTGATGCTCTGTGTAAGAGAGGACAGAGCCGACTATACTTCCTTAGAAGGCTGGCGTCCTTCAACAACTGCAATAAGATGCTGCAGATGTTCTACCAGACGGTTGTGGCGAGCGCCCTCTTCTACGCGGTGGTGTGCTGGGGAGGCAGCATAAAGAAGAGGGACGCCTCACACCTGGACAAACTGGTGAGGAAGGCAGGCTCTATTGTAGGCACAGAGCTGGACAGTTTGACATCCATGGCAGAGCAACGGGTGCTGAGCAGGCTCCTGTCAATCATGGAGAATCCACTGCATCCACTAAACAGGATCATCTCCAGACAGAGGAGCAGCTTCAGTGACAGACTGCTGTCACCGTCCTGCTCCACTGACAGACTGAGGAGACCCCACACTATGCGACTCTTCAATTCCACCCGGGGTTAAACGTTAACATTACACAAAGATATTGTCTGTTATACCTGCATTGTTATCACTCTTTAATTTAATATTGTTTTGTATCAGTATGCTGCTGCTGGAGTATGGGAATTTCACCTTGGGATTAATAAAGTATCTATCTATCTATGTTCATTATATGACTTTCTACTGTCTGTCTAATATCTTTAATGAATGTGTGTGACATATTTAGTCTTACTGATCGGACATGAAACCTCAGTGAAAAGGCACGAGGTGAGGCCGACAGTACCGTGGCGCCCTGAAGGGGGCGCACGTGAGCCCAACAGGTGCTCGTTGCTGCTGTTCTTCTACGCAGAGGCGCCAATAAGTTAGCGATATCAGAAAGTCACGTGCGCGGCACCGCTCCGTTTATTTTTATTTTTTGTTCCGACTGACAGCCAAAATGGAAGATTAAGATTTTTAAACCTGAACGGAAATAAGGAGGACTTTTACAAGAAAGTGATGGATATTTCCATGGAGAAGGATAGGTGCATGGACTTCATTTACAAATAAATTCAATTTTATAAAAAAAAAATGTGATCAGACTAAAAATAAATATAATCCAATATTTAAAAACTAAATTTTGACCTTAAATATAAAAATCTCTTGTTTTTCTTGTTATTCTTTTGTTGAACGGTCGGTATTAAAATTGATTAAAGCATCAGAATTAAAAGCTTTTAAAAACAACTAAATATTTCAATTAAGTTCAGAATTGAAATCTGTTTTTTTTTTTTTTTGTACACCACTCTATGCTTTCATTTGTATTGAAGGAGTACGAATTGTGGAATTGCAACAGCAAATTTAGAACACATGGAGGGTGAGGAGCAAATGCGCTCCCTACGCCGCTATAAACGTGACGTTCTTTCTTAGCTAAATATGCGCCTCACCTGTGTGTGTGTAAAGAAGGCTGATGAGATATGAAACATAACCAGCAGTCAATGTGCCAAATGAATAGTAAATAAGCGACTCGTTTGGGCTCATATATTTGTAAATCTGACTCTGAAGGAGTCACCAGCCATGATCCTCACCGCACGTCACTGCCGGACTGGGAAGCTTATTCAGGCCGGGAATCCCAAGGCTAACCCAGGCCAGGCCACACAGTATACACCAGTTTTCTTGTACAGGCACAGATTCAAAAAACCAACAAACACCATTTTGTCTTGGAATTTTATATGAATGAGAAGACAGCAGATTCAGCTTTCATGCATACATTTCACTTTTAAATATTAGTCTCAGGACAACCTCTGATAAAGTGTAGAGCAACACTTCATACATAAATAAACCATGTAGTTCTATAATATTTATATCAAAGAATGTGCAAAAAGCACAGACCCACAAAGAAAATGTGTTAATCTCTGCACCGCGGATTCCTCTATGTTTGCAGTTTCAGCTGTGAGTCCGGAATCTCCACAGCCGAGCCGCTGTCCGTGTCTGGCGCTGAATACTCTTTCACAAAGTTTAAAGTGTTGGTCAAAAAAGACCACTTTGAACTTCTTCCATAGACAAAAGACTGTCAATTCTGTCAAGCATTTTTTTAAAGAATGCACTTATTAAATAAAAAACAATGAAACTAAAAAAAAAAAAAACTAAG
This sequence comes from Polypterus bichir lapradei, assembly GCA_026402145.1. Taxonomy (NCBI): domain Eukaryota; kingdom Metazoa; phylum Chordata; class Cladistia; order Polypteriformes; family Polypteridae; genus Polypterus; species Polypterus bichir. The sequence continues at coordinate 7,596,243 of JANRMT010062855.1, forward strand.
ATAGCATAAAGGCAAGGCAACTAGAATTTCAGAAGGATTACCAAGAATCAAAGTGGGACAGCAGTTCATAGTGGAACATCACCATTGACAAGTTCTCTTGTTTTATTGTGGGCTTTCTGCAATTTACTTTTTGCTGTCCTAGACAGGAAGGAGAAATTCTATTGTCATGTGTATGAGTCGGGTGAAATTGTTACTTTCAATCAACATGCAATATGTCATCACCGTGAGTGACATCAGAGAAACTATGACGGGAACGGGCCACACAGCCCAACGAGCCTGTCCATCCTATCCTATTCAATTAGAATACCCAAAATACACAGATATGTACATATATGGGAAAGACACTATATAACAGACAGACAGCTAGAGAGATAATGAAAGGCACTATATAATAGATAGATAGATAGATAGATAGATAGATAGATAGATAGATAGATA
>JANRMT010062855.1:7597017-7629810 GCA_026402145.1 Polypterus bichir lapradei
GATAGATAGATAGATAGATAGATAGATAGATAGATAGATAGATAGATAGATAGATATGAAAGGCACTATATATAAGAGATCGATAGACAGAACTTTATTCATCTTTATTTATTAAAGGGACATTTGGCAGTCACCTTACGACCCCATTACTCTACGTGTCTGATTATTCCTAATCTCGATGGTTCTTTACATGGAGAGAAAGCAAAACCAAGCACACAGGGAGCTATTTAAACTCAGGTGGTTTGCTGCACGTCTTGTACACGCAGTACTCCGATCCTTCACTTTTTTCACATTTTGTTTGGTTGCTGCCTTCTTTTAAAATCGTTTCAGTTCATTTTTTTCACCCTACATCAAGTAACATTTCAATATGTCACAATGACAAAGAAAAATCAGGATTTTCAAAGTTTTACAAATTTATTACAAATAAAATACTGAAATATCCTACTGTCAAGTATATTCTTACGCGCATGAGTTAACATATAGCACGTTGTTACTCCGGCACTGTGCTCAATGAGTATTTTTACACACCTTACCTTGACATTTCCTGAAATTACCTGAAAAAATCTCTAAATTTTTTTGCTATTAACAGAGAAGCTGAATACTTAAACGTGTTGTACACAGCCTCCTAAAATGCAATGTAAAATATTTCAGAAGAGCGACTTCCTCGTGACCCTGATAAACGGAGCAATGCAGATTATGTAACGTGAAGGGGACTTTTCTCTCCACGTATTTATATTTTTTATTAACTGCCTTTAATTTCGGTTTCTTTCTTTTTGAGTGCAGATTTTGTAAACACTGGCAGTTACAATCTTACTAATCAGACGGGAGCCCTCTTGTGACCAAATTGAGTATTAGAGGCCACCTCGGCTGAAGACTTTCGAGTGTGGTTCGTTTATTTCACAGTATGTAGATCGGGGTAATTACATTCATGGCATTCATAGTCTGAATCACAATCTGATTGTATGGGTGGTTAACTACCAGGTAACACTTGACAGTAAACTATTCAACCATTCTATGATCTGCTTCTCGCAACTGAAAGAGGGCACCGTGGCGGATGTTTGCCAACTTGCAGACCAACCACAAGCGTTACCTGGTAGGTAATCACCCATACAATCAGATTGTGATTCAGATTACGAACACCATGAAGAAAAAAAAAAAAAATTTTATTATATATATATATATACTGTGTATATATATATATATATATATATATATATATATATATATATATATATATATATACATACATACATACACTAACTGTTTAAGCCTGTGCTGTTAAAAACACGGGATCCTAGAAAGTATTGAAATCTTACGAACTACTCTGGGCATCTCTCTCCTAGGAGGATTCGTGTTGTCAAAGTGCTTGCATCATTCGTGCATTAGCAGCTAAGCGACTGTCTTTCTTCGGAGGTTTTCTTTTGCTGGTGTGCTGGCCTCGCTTGCGTATCCTCGGAGCTGGAGCCCACATCCTGACTCTACATCTGATTTCCGGGCCGGACAGACACACACACTTCCACGTGTAGACATTTATATATAAGACGTTTATATATATATGGCTGTTCGACTCACAAAGACAATAAGGAACATGTGTACCAAGTTTCATGAAAATCGCTCCAGCCGTTCGGAAGTGATGCTGGAACATACATACACACACACATACACACACACAGACACACAGACAGGGCCAGATTCAGGTGGGTGCTATTTCGGACGCCTAGACACAGCGTTACTTATTATAAAGTTACTGTTGTTCTTTGCGCTGTGTCGTAAATATAACGTCGTTGTGTTTATTGCTAACCGAAGATTTCAAGTTAATGCTATCAATTTTACATTAAACAGTTTACTTAGTAATGTAGCTGCGTTTTTTGCAATATCTTGGGGATTCCTGCCACTTTATTATTGTTCGGTAAGTGCCACGTAGTAAATTTTTCACTTTGAAAGTTGGTTGTACAGTAAAAATCGATGGCTATTTAAATGGTTATCTGTAAAGGTAAAACTAAAAGCCGGCATGAATGTTTGGAATTTTTAAAATCTTTGACAGGATTCTGGTCTATTATGAAATTTAAATCGTCGACAAATTTTTACCCTCATGAGCCTGAACTGAATCACTTTGACCCAATGTCTCTGTAAATTCATTTTTTCTTACTCTGTTTCGTAACAGAATTGCGACATTTTGTGTATTTCATTGTTAGGTTTTCTGCATTAAGTGCACTTTTCAGACAATTGCTATTGAATGTTGATGTTACATAGTTTGATGTTAATCTCGAGTTGTTACGATACTACATCGTTATTATTATTCATGTTGCGTCGCAAGCAATTAAGGCTCCTTGGTCGGTCTGAGTGCGCATGTACGGTGAGTGTCGAATGCACATGCGCCAATGCCGAGAAAAAAATAGGCATTTTTTGCGCTGCAGCATCAAGCCAAATTTCGTCTTAATCCGGCCCTGCATACACACATTGACTTTTATATATAGATAGATAGATTAGGTAGTCTGATAAGTGCCTGTCTATCGATGTGCTTTTTTTGTGATTAATGTAGCAGTACAAATACTAAGGGACAATTATAAGAATCAAGTTCAGGCTCAAACAGTGGCATTTATTTAGCGCTCCCTTAACCTCTGTGGTATGCATCAGCCTCGATGAAAGGCTTTCTTTTGAAATCAACACAATTATTGACGCTGTTGTATCCCACATCCTATGCTCTAGGTTTGAATTTTGCCAAATCAATGTGCGGACAATTTTTTTTAGATGATCCACTGTGGTGACCCCAAACAGGAGCAGCTGAAAGAAGAAGAAGAAAGTAAGACAGTAAAACCAGGATCGAGTGAAAATAAAAATGGCAGGATCAGATTCAGTGGGTGGTCAGGTTGCCCAATTTGGAGCAAGAAGAGCGGGTGCTCCAAGGGTGGGAGTCGCTCCTGCTCCACTCTCGAGTGGTGCAGGAGCAGCTGACTGCTCTTTTGGCCGTCCGACTTATACATAAAAGATGGTGGTGGGATGAGGGAACCGGGCTTGCGGTATCCTCACGTACACTGAAGGATGGTGGTGGGGACAAGATGAAGGCTGTTGACAGTCACTGGGGTCTCGGCTCTGCTGGGCAAACTTGTATGATGAGGAGGGGAGACAAAATACAGAGAGTGGGAGGCTGGGGCTCAAGGGGAAGAAAGAGAAATTTAATCCAATCCCGAGTTTGCCTTTATTGTTAAGTTAATCGAAACTATGTAACACTTTAAACTCAGCCCCATTGTTATGAACCCACCGATGGGATCAAACAATAATGCAACATTAAAAAAAAAAAAAAAAAAAAAAAAAAGCATAAAAACCATTTACTTGTTCACTGCCATAATTAAACTATCATGCTTTGCTATTAAAATACGATAGTGCATAACCCACTACAATGTTGCAATGTTTTTTACTTCTTCCCTCAAAGATGGCTGCATTGTTACATCACAGCAACACCTGAGACCCCCAGGCTTTTCTGAACATTCTAATTCAATTGCTTCTCTGTTTCACTATTTTTATTCTATAAAGACTTTGGTCTTGTAACTATTGATGTTGTAATTTGGATACACGTTATAATTTCTTTATCAACCATTACAAGTGTCATTAGGGATCGTCTGGCGTCCCGTCCAGAGGTACAGGTGGCCCCTCGGCAGGAGTTGAGGCCAGAGTGGCATGACAACAATAGAATGGCATCCCATCCAGGTCAAGGACTGATCCTTTGCCAGTGTGGGATGAAGGAATCCCAGAGTTTATACTTCCCAAATGCAGTAGAGGGCAGCATTGAGTGTCACAGCCCACAGGCATGCTGGGAAGTGTAGTCCTGTTGAGAAGCCCTGTCATATGCTATGGGGGCTGCCTGGAGAACCAAAAAACTGCCAGCTGACACACGTGTTTCCGTCAGACTTTGGGCAGATGCCAGCTGTACTCCTTGGATCGGGTTTGAAGGGAGTCACTGTGCCTTGCCTCAAGGAGTCAGAGGACAACAGTTCATTTAGAAAGAGAAACAAGAGATGAGAGAAGAGAAAATGAAGGATTCTCCATCCATTTATAGTACGTTCTCTACTGTATATAAGGTACTTGGAGGAATAAAATCTATTGTAACTGAACCTGCGACTGTGTGCATGTCAGTGGCGTCTGGGGTTTAGTAGCGGCCCATCTTCCACACTATTTTTTTTATATATATATATATATATATATATATATATATTTATTTATTTTTTTTCCAACAGAGTAAGATGTACCCTTTAAAATGACAATAATTGATATGTATGCTATGGATATTTATATATGAAAACAGCAAAAGACGACAAAAGATATCTTTTTTTTTTTTTTCATGCTGCTTCAATACAGCAAAACTAAAATTACTACCTGCAAGTATTCCATAATTTTTTTTTCTGGACAACACGGACACATTCACCAACACTTTTACAAGGTTTGGAAGCCTATTCCATACCTGTGGAAATAAAAATAACATTCAAAAGTACATATTTAGGTAAAAAAAAATGTTAAAAGAACTTTGCGGCTTATTCTGATGTAATATGTGTACAACATAACTAACTGAGTGAAGGATGTTGAAGTTCTAGTCAGTTAAATCAAAGGAGCAGAAAACGGGACGGAGCTGAAAGGGTTAATGGTCAGCCCGGTTTTGAATCGAGGATTATTTACTGAACTGCACTTTATGAACGCTGCTGGACTTTGGATTGTTTGAAAATAAAAAGCACTGGCCACGTTTTGCATCAGACTTTATTGTTTGTGTCCTCATTGTCTTAGTCCATGTTGGTCTGCTGGCGTCCGGGGCATCACACCCTATAAAGAGCCAATGTAACACTGAATTTGGATTAAAGGGTTGGAGAGTATTATATTTGCAGTTATCTGAAAGTAATGAAAAAAAATCTAAAAGATAAATTAAAAATGTCCTAAATTTTACACACTTAAACATATATACAAAACTAAATGTATATTTTTTATTATTACACCTGGACAAGGCACTTAAGGACTTTATTTACCTGTGCCGCTTTTGTACACTTTCTAACAGCGTAGCGATCATAACTCACTCTCAGTCATTTTGACTTTTGTATGTGTGTGTGCGTGTGTTTGACGTCTTCTCCAGTTAGTCCGACCAACTCATAAATCAGACTGCTGGAATATCGGACACGACTTGAACCTCCAAATTTCTCCTTACATTCAATGTTTACAAAGAGTCAATCGAGACTTCACTGGTGTGCCATCATTTTACTGCTTCTTGTGCGCCATCCTCTGCCTTCGTCTTTTTGTGAGGCTTCCTGCTCTTCGGTTCATTCTTCTTTTTCTGCATAAGGGCTAGTGTGTCTCGCTTCTCAATCTGCCGCAGCTGCTTCTTCTTCATGCGCTTGATCTTGGCAGGGTTGTGGATCTGAGAATTATTTCAAAACACAGTTTAATAATCAGGTCAAATTTCATTAATAAAACATATTTAAGACAACACAACAAACGCGGACCACAGTGAAGTACCTAAAACTCAGCATAAATAACTTCATAATAAAATGAATATATTAAGCACTGTGCTGTACATAAAACTTAAGAATACACTTCATAAGAAAATCAATTAATTAAGCACTAACCGACCACTGCCGCTCCACCCACATAGCAGTGAAACAGAACAGAGCGGAGGGGCTCTACCTGGCTCCCCACTCCTGATGTCACGTTTCACCCTCCCCTCTGTCCGCAGCCTCCGTCTCGGATTAGCGCAAACATATCGCTCCTGCAAGCAAACTCTGATTCCTAACACGATGACAGAAGTCGCAAAATGAACCAGAATGTTCAAGCAAATTCTAGAAAAAGACCCGATCTAAATTCGTTAAGTAGTTCTCTAGTGAAAAACAGACAGACATTGGATTTTCGATATATCATATCTCTCTCATAGCTGGTCTCTCTGCCGTCCTGTAGACCTTCCCTTTCACTCTTGCTGATACCTGTCTGTCACAAATCACTCCTGACACTCTTCTCCACCCACTCCACCCTGCCTGCACTCTCTTTTTCACTTCTCTTCCACAATCCCCGTTACTCTGTACTGTTGATACCAAGTATTTAAACTCATCCACCTTCGCCAACTCTACTCCCGTTCATCCTCACCATTCCACTGTCCTCCCTCTCATTCACACACATGTATTGTCTTGGTGGTCCTACTGACCTTCATTCCTCTCCTCTCTAGAGCAGATCTCCACCTCTCCAGTGTCTCCTCAACCTGCTCCTACTATCGCTACAGATCACAATGTCATCAGCAAACATCACATTCCACGGGGACTCCTGTCTAATCTCGTCTGTCAGCCTGTCCATCACCATTGCAAATAAGAAAGGGTTCAGAGCCGACTCCTGATGTAATCCCACCTCCGTCACTCCTACCGCAGACTTCACCACGGTCACACTTCCCTTGTACATATCCTGTACAACTCTTACGCACTAAATATGATTGAATTAATATTTTAAATAATTCCTCTGTACTCACCACTTGGACAATCTCAGACTTGAGTGCATTCTCGGCCTTTCGTTTTAGGTTCTCCTCCCTGCGTAGGCGCTTTGCCTGAAAAGCAGTAGATTCAAATTTAAAATTAATCTGACAGTGCACTGGAAAGACAAATGACATGTGTATAGTACAGTTACTTACATATTTCAAGTTAAGGAAATTAGGATAAAGGAGAGATAATTGAAAAGACCGACCTGACAGCCTGGTAGTTTATAGTCTTAACACTTTATCCACAAGGTCACACTAAATAATGAAAAATCTCAAGGTCCACCATTTTTCAAACCACTCAGTTCAATTCCAAGGCTCAAAATAAAGGAAATTTTGTAATGTATGAATGAATGAGAGTTACATTTAAGAAGACCGGGGGGCTTACATCCCAGGTGGTCTCTGCATAATGTCTTCCCATGTATAGTAGCGACATAACACAGAAAATGGTGGGGCTGACACAGAATGAGGTCAGCTGATGTTACCAGGTATGTGTTACCGGCCTCAGGCCTAGGGGAACCTGGGCCAGGTACAAGCCACGTGAAAAAGCATAAAAGAATCAGGCAGCAGTCACAAGTCCCAGACCATACTTCTCTATTCATTTTATTCTCACTTACCCAGAAATATATAAAAGCTTCAGTCTCTGCACAGTTCAACAATGAAGATCAGTTAAACAATGGTGTATGTAAATTTCCTCTGTGAGACAACAGCGTAAACGCATTTACTTTGGTTCAACAATAGTATTGTGGTCAGCTATCAAAAAGTACCTGATTAGAAACCAATGTCCCCAGGCAGTTCTGTACCACCACACTGTGTGTAGATGAGACACTAAATCAAAGCAGTCTGGCTATTCAAAGCAGGTGATTCTTTAGCAAGATAGGTAAATATTTATGTCCTGTAGATAGCCATCAACAATAACCTGTAGCAGAATTTTCCAGAAATTTGGCCTTTTCTTTAAAACACTGGTTTATAGCCTATTACACTAAGCAACACACAGAAATGTCATTTTCTTTAAAACACTGAATTCTAGCCCATTGCATAAGCACACCACTGACAGCAGCTCAGACACTGGCTCTGTGCGGCTGACAGATGGTGCTCTCCATTTGGCACACACTGCAAAGTGCTTGCCTCCGCGCCACAGGATGCAGCTCTCCACTGTGCAAACCTTCAACCTGAGACGCTTTGTGGTGTTAGTCCACAATAACTCAGCATGTCTGTGCGGGATTCCTCCCGGTGCTCCTGCAGGGGCGTAGCGGCTGCAGGTTTTTGTTCAAACCCGATTACATATTTAGAAATCAGTCCTTGCCAATGACATATCTTATTTTACTTTATGGCTTGTGTGGCGAGCGGATGGGGGCGGTACCCAGCCAATGCCTGGAAGGACCGGAAGAGGGACTACACCTCCTCCGGACCACGACAGGGCAGACGCCCTGGTTGGTATGGGGACCACGGGAACAAAGCATGGAAGCTCAACCCTATAGGGGCCCGTGGTCACCGCCAGGGGGCGCCTAGATGCCTGAAAAGCCCTGGACATCAGCACTTCCGCCACACCGGAGGTGCAGGGGGAAGGATTACCATCGACACCCGGAATGTTTCCGGGTGCTCAGCCGGCATTTCTGCCACACCAGGAAGTACCAGCAGAATTTTGTCGGGAGGCACCTGGAGCACGTCCAGGTGAACATAAAAGGGGCCGCCTTACTCCATTCGGAGAGCTGGAGTCGGGTGGAAGAGGACAAAGCCTGGAGGAGTGGCATTGTGTAAGGCCTGGACTTGAGGGTGATTGGTGCTGGGGCACTGGGTTGTGTGCTAGAGGACATTGTATATAGTAGTAATGTTTAATAAAGGTGTGTGTGGTGGTAAACCACCGGTGTCTGCCCATCTGTGTCTGGGCTGTTCCCCATACTTGTTAGTGTATTTATTCTGCCATGTTAGGTCATTCTTTTATCATACATTTTTTTTTCTTTCCAAGCACCGACTGATCTGTAGTCTAAAGTGGATTAGACTTTTAGTTTTCCTCTTCAGTTTTCTTCCAATTATTTCATTAAACCAGACAGTGAATACACACAAGTGCAAGTGGAAACCATTGAGATGGAGAAATGCTGGTTCCTTTGTCATTTGCAACTTAATGCTAATAACGAGAAATTAAAGATTTGTAATTGCAGTTATTTAGGCCTAAAACCAGCAATTAAAATGTAGGGAATCTTAACACACAAGACAACAAAAAGGAAACCTAAAAATGTTGCTCGAGGAACAAGTGCTTCATCAGAAATAACTGACTCCACATTAAGAAACTGGATTGGAACAAAAACCTTCAGCCACCCCACCAAGACCAACTTTGCCCACTTCTGGTCCAAATACATATCGGTTAGGTGGACTGGCATTGCCAACGTGTGTGTACTTCCTTCTGGCCATTATTGAACTAAAAATTGAACTTTAGGAATGCCAGTACAGGGGGTCCTCGGGTTACAACGTCGCGACATACGACGTTTCGAGTTTACGACACTCATTCCCATAAAAACTTAAAATAAAAAATTGAGACGTGTTTCGGATTACGCTGTTAGCATCGTATTTACAGACTTACGGGGGTGAACTAGTTTGGTTGCAGGTGGCGAAAGTATGCGGCATATGAGTGAGGGAGTTTGCGAACTACAGTAGTTTTGTTGCATGCTGTGAAAGTGAAAGTAAAAGTACGCGGTGTATGAGTGAGGGAGTCGAATTTACAACACTCATTCCCATAAAAACTAAAAAAATTGAGACGAGTGTTTCAGCTTATGCCATTAGCGTCGTACTTACAGACTACGTGGGCAAACTAGTTTGGTTATGCGCAGTGGAAGGATACGCAGTAACACAGCAAGGGCGTTGGCGAACTCGTTTGGTTGCATGCGGAGGAAGTGTTTTGTTTGTGTTGCTTTGTTTGGCAACTTTTTGGCCCTTATCATGGCTCCTAAACGAAAGTCAGAGTCTTCGGATGGTATTGTTTCGAAGAAGAGGAAAGCAATCACGAGGGAAGTGAAATTAGACATTGTAAAGAGATCAGAAGGAATAAAGGTAAGGAATTTATTTTTACACTCATTTTTTGTCATTTTTTCTGTTACTACAGTACAGTGTACAGTATATTTATGTCCTTTTCCTTTTTCTGTGGCTTAGTTGTGTTTTTATGTTCTAGATTATAATTTTGCAAATGTGTTAGGATAGGTAAGTGACTTAGGCTAGGGTGGTTTTCGACTTACACCAAAATTCGGGTTACATCACTGTTGTAGGAACGGAACTGTGTCGTAACCCGAGGACCCCCTGTACCCTGCAAGCCAAATGAATAAAATAACAGGTTTCAGTGGTGCTAATGCAATCACAAAGGTTTCTCTAATAACCAATTAGCATTTAAAATGAATAATTAAGGATAGGCTAAGGGAGTTGACCACTAGGACACTGAAAATGAGGCTTGGCAGTCATATGTGAATAATGGAGAGAGGAAAAAAAAATCTTAATAGACATTACAAATAGTAGCTGTGTCTTGGATGTGTTGTTAAATCAGTTTAATGGTATCTTGATAAAAAAAAAAAGTTATCGATTTCGATCAAAAATATAAAAGTTTCTGGGTGTACCCAGACTCTTGACTGGTACTGTACAGTATAGATGCACGTTTCTCTTATTTATTCTTCACAATCACATATGTCTGCTTGCTTTTCATTGCTTTTGTATACTGTTTCTGTGATTACAGTATAGCACACTAGCCTTAATAAGTTCAGATGTGCTAAATAACAGTAAGTTAAAATGAAATTAACTTGACAGTTTGCAGCTCTACCCAACATTGATTTTTCTTTCTAGTACGTTGATTGATTTACATGAGACCTGTGGTTACCAAAACCTGATCCTGGGGACCCAACTGTGGCTGCCAGTTTTTTGTTCCAACCAGATGCACAATCGATGATAATAATCGATAACAACTCATCTCATTTAATTAGCTGGTCTTTCTTTTACTCTTTTCTTATTCTGCATTCACAAAAACACAACAGTATGGTTTTTATATTTATAAGACAGTAAATGTAAATGGACGGCAGTGAAACCTCCCCTTTATTCAAAGGCTAAACATCGGCCTCAAAACTGAAACGTAGTAAGTTCCAATTGTACGTATGTATCTCTATAATATTCCAATTTCTGTACATTTCTATATATTTTTTTATCCCAATAAATGTGATGAATTCGTCAAAACAATTTACGTTTATGTTATGAATTCGTCAAAACACTTCAGTTTTCCTTTGTCATGCCGTCCACTTAATACACATGTACCAATATTTAGAAATATTTCTATTTTTTTCTAAAGCTATAAATGCTTAACTCTCTTTTGTTGTCTTCCTACTATTTTCCCCTTTTCCGATGTAGATTTCTCCCTTTATTTAACCCTAATCGTGACAATTAACATCCAGCACGGCAGACACCCGGGATGATGAAAGCAGCAACGACTCGTGTCAGACCCGCTAATCTTTATATAGAATATGCTACCGTGGCTGTCCGTTTGTCTTTCCAAGATTTTAAATCACGTGTAGTTCGCAAACCGTTTGACCTATTGACTTGAAATTTGGTACACATATACTATGTGTAAGAGCCAATCTTAGAAAGTTAAAGTTTTGAGTTAAATTCATATTAATGTTTGCTTAACTTGAATAGAATATAAATTCCTTTCATAGTCATAACTTATGGTATAGTCTTTTCACCCTATAAGTTAGCAAGAGATAGAACCTTCTTACTATAACTGAGTAACAGTGTGATAATAAGCTCAGTTTGTTTAGAATAGGTCCCAGTAAAAAGGGACTTGATAGACCCATTTTTTGGCTTAGAAATGGGATAAGCATACAGTTTTCTGACCGTTTTGAAATGGTTCAGAAATGTTAAGTAAATAGTAACGATTTGAAATGTAGCAAGATTAAGCTTAGAATTGAACTTTTCTTAACATTAATTTCCCCTTTGTTATTTTAATTTTCTTTTTTTTGTGTGAACCTTTTTTTTTATTTCAAAACTTAACTAAACTTTCAAAAACCAAGATATTTTGTCTGTGGAATCATTTCTGCGCGTCAGGCTTTTGTTGAATCCCATTTTTTTTCAGTTGAAGCTGCAGAACTTTACGCTTCCGGGGTGATGATTGACCTCCAAGGTTATTCCTCTTTTTGTTTTTATTTTATTTTACTGTAGAATCAGCTCTCAGCAGCGACCAGCTGGGCATTCATGTGGCGCATATGTACAGGTGCCGTTCTCATCCCTACCACCTTCGCCGTCACTTCCCCTACCTCTTCATATCTTAAATCATTGTTGAGGCAGATTGAAGACTTAAGTGCCAGCTTAAGTGAAAAATTAAGGAAAACGTACTAAGTAATTGCAACACAAACACTGACTTAATCAGTTTTAACGTGAAAAGATGCCGATGAAAGAAGAGAAGAAGCAGGCCATTAGGGTGGAGAAAAGAAGAGCTGCTCTGGAAGTAGCAAGCGCATCAACCTCTGAGCAAACGAATGCTAAACGTACAGAGAAAGAGGATGAGAACTAGGAATGCTCAAGTCAAGTGGACCACGTTATCGTTACAGCAATGCACCGTTACTGGTTAGTAAATAATCAATTAAATAACCAGAAGACCTGGACAAGCAAAATGAAAATTAGGTTAAAAATACTGTTAACATTTTAAAAACCAAACTACATTATTTCCCATATAACTGCTAAGTACATTTAATAAAAAATCTACCAAACTTAGTTTGCAATTTTTACACTAACCCCAAAACACAGAAACTGGGAAATAGCAGCTCTATTAATTAGGCTAAGAGTCCAATGAAAAATGGAAGTTGGTTGGAACAAAAACCTGCAGCCACAGGGGGTCCCCAGGACCGAGTTTGGGACCGACTGCATTACACAGATGCAAATTAATGCTACTGTCATAACTGCCCAGCCACACCAAATACAATCACGAACCTCTTTCGCTTTGGCTTTGTCTTCTTGCAACTGCCTGGCCAAAAGTTTCATCATCTTTTTCTCTTGTTTCTCTTGCATCTTCGTTTCCCAGGAAGTGCAGAGCGGCTTGGTCTTCAGCATACTCGAAAACCTAAGGTGATACATTGAAAAATGCCAAGTGAATGCACTGAAAAGGTGGAAAATGGTTAAAACTTTCATACGTGTATGTAAAGCTCACGACTGTATCACCAAAACACCTGAGAGAACACGAGCAGTTGGGCAAAGAAGAAATGGGGAAAAAATGACAGAGCTGATGGAGAGGGAGACGTGTGCACACAAACTCCAATCTGTCATGGCTGTCAGTTACTATGCATTGGCTTGAAGGGTGTGGACGCGTATGCGGCCTATTATCTTTTATATTTGTAATTCATTTAGAGAGAGATCCATTTTCACTTTGCATTAAAAGGGTCTTTTTCTGCTGAACCATGTAAAAAAAGCTCAACGGTGATTCAATGTGGCATAACAATAAAATGTGAAAAATTCCAAGGTTTTGAATATTTTTATAGGCACTGCATGTCCCCTTTCAGTACAAATTATCCGATGGCACTTTAGTGCAGCACACCAGTATGTACAGGGCCCTCCATAAGGTTTGGGACAAAGACCCATTTTTCCATGATTTCCCCCTCTGCTCCACAGTTTAAAATGACAAATCTAACAATTCAGACATCGTGATTAAAGTACACAGACTTTCATTTAATTGCTATGGTCACCCAACTCGTTTCCTACACGGTCCCCCCATTTCAGGACACAGCAATGGCAGGTCTATTAAAGCCGTCATATTCAGGACATTGTCACATATCCCTAGCATGCAATGACAGCTTGAAGTTTGCATATGCGCCAGAGCCCACCGAGTATACAGCGCTGGTCGCTTGCATTACAGGCTCCGTGGGTGTAAGTTACTCGTCGTGATCAAAGCTCGGGAGAGACAGGGAGAGAGATGAAGAGCTCAGAGTATTGTGGTGTCATTTGGTATTTCGTAGCTGTTTGGAACTGCTGTATAATTTGTTTGTCCTATTTATTGCTACTTTGTGCCCATGTGTTGAATACTAGCTGTGTAAGCCCATGCAGTAAAGAGCCTGGGGTCCTAGAAACTATTGGAATCATCGTCAGAAAAAAAAAAATTAACGATCGATCTTTACTTGTCCCCAGGGTGAAATCTGGTGTACACTTTGAAACGAACAATGGAAATTTTCCTTGTTTTTAATGTTAGTTGAGAAGGAAATAACCCAAAATCAAATACTTACTACACATTTTTTGCTCTCAATCTACAACATTATTTTCTATTTTCTTACACTTTCCCTGACGAACCCAGAATCAACAATACTCTGTTCAATGCTTGTATGGACTGGATGTTGGGCAGGGTCGGGGGGTCCAGCGGCTGTGGGGCATCTGTTGGTGAAGAAAGATTCACAGATGCCGTGATCTTCGCAGAGTCACTGGAGGCTCTGATCAGGGCGCTCGAGAGACTGAGTGAGGGGTCCGAGTGTCTGGGCTTGTGAGGGTCCTGATAAAAACCAAAGAGTCAGGCCTTTAATGACCTCTTGGGCACGGCCATCAGCAATGTGCCTGTCTGCAGAGAGAGTGTCGACCTCGTTGAGAGGTTTACTTAACTCGGCAGTGACATTCATGTCTCTGGTGACTCTTCCTATAATAATAATAATAATAATAATTCTTTGCATTTAAATAGCGCTTTTCTCACTACTCAAAGCGCTCAGCAATCACAGGTTAAGGGCCTTGCTCAAGGGCTCAAAATAGCAAAGTCCCTTTTGGCTTTTTACAGGATTCGAACCGGCAACCTTTCGATTGCCAGTGCAGATCCCTAGCCTCAGAGCTAGCCTATGAAGTCAGTAGACGGATTGGGAAAGCATGGGGGGGGGGGGGGGGTCATGAGGTCGCTGGAAAGGGGTGTGTGGCGCTCCCGATATTTGTGCAAAAGGACGAAGGTCCAAGTCTTCCTATTTGTGAGACATGGCCGCTATCCAGTGACCTGAGACAAAGACTGGACTCCTTTGGTACTGTGTGCCTCTCTGGAAAATCCTTGGGTACCGCTGGTTTGACTTTGTGTTGCTCATGGAGTCCCGAATGAGGCACATGACCTGCACTGTGAGGGAGCGTCAGTTACGGCACTACGGCCATGTGGCGTGTTTCCCCGAGGGTGATCCAGCTTGCAAGATCCTCATTGTTGGGGACCAGAGTGGCTGGACCAGGCCAAGGGGTCGCCCACGTAACACCTGGCTGCGGCAGATAGAGGGTCATTTCTGGAAGGTGAGACTGGACCACATGTCTGCCTGGGGGCTGCCAACCGGGATCCCAAGCTGTTTTGTTGTGTAGTGGGTGCGGCAACGCGCTGTACCAGTGCAGGCTCCCCAAATTGACTTGACTTACTCTTTCAAAATAGCCGGGAATTTACTTTTAGATAGATAGATACTTTATTAATCCCAAGGGGAAATTAACATACTGCAGCGGCAGCATACTGATAAAAAACAATATTAAAAGAAAGAGTGATAACAATGCAGGTATAACAGACAGTAACTTTGTATAATGTCAACGTTTACGCCCCCCGGGGGTGGAATTGAACAGTTGCATAGTGTGGGGTCTCCTCAGTCTGTCAGTGCAGCAGGACGGTGACAGCAGTCTGTCGCTGAAGCTGCTCCTCTGTCTGGAGATGATCCTGTTCAGTGGATTCTCCATGATTGGCAGGAGCCTGCTCAGCGCCCGTCGCTCTGCCACGGATGTCAAACTGTCCAGCTCCGTGCCTACAATAGAGCCTGCCTTCCTCATCAGTTTGTTAGAAAGATGTCTTTGTATTGTTTAGAAAAGAGAAAATTGTTTCATTGGTTTGAACTTTTAAAAAGTTCCACCAGGACATTAGTCAAACGGAGAGACCTTCTAGTGGAACGAGGAGTGAGCCCAGGTCAGCAGGCATCTCTTGGCCATTCCACCATGAAGAGGATTATATGGTGGGGTGAAGGGACTACCAGGTGCTCTTTTGTTACAAGTACATAGCCACAGAGCCTATTAAAGACAGGTAATATAATAATTTAAAAAAATGTCTGCCATCTCTTGCCCTACATGTACCCTTTCCTCGGTATCTGCATGTGTCGAACATGCTTAGCTTCAGATGGGCTGTTCTGAAGTGCACTTTGCACCCGACTGCCAGTCTACTGTAGGAATGATCCTCTCGGATTTGAATGGGCTTTCATAATGAAATGACCCCCCAAACACACACTCTGCACATGGAGCAGTCACAGATCAGCTCAACATGACACGATGACCCTGCATACTCGGCACCAACAGGGCCTCACATCAGATACTACTTTATAAAATATGCGTTAGCTCAACTGCAGATCAACCGATGGACTCATTCCGCATGTAAAAACTGCCCCTTAATACTCTACCCTTGCCAATTAAAGATCGTCACCTCTTTTTTGTTCTGTCTTTCCAGACGCGCCCAGACTTCGGCTTCCCCAGCGGAATCGGTACTTGGTTCTTCGTGACGGGTTTGCCGTTGGTCAGTCGGACCTGCTCCTTTTCACGTGCGGCTTTCGTTTCGTCCTTCTCCATTTTCATCCTTTTTGGCTCCCCGCCGTCCTGTTCCTGTGGCCCAGTCGCCTCCTCTTTCTTGTCCTCTTTGGCCGGACAGCCGGGTTCTTCATTAACATCTCGATGCGCCTCGCAACTGTAATCGGTCGGTTTCGGCTCGACTGCCTCATCTTCGGCTTCTGCGTTTCTCTCCTCTCCGTTGTCTCTCGGGCTTCTGGACTCTTCGTTTGCCGGAGATGTCGCTTCTTCTGTAATCTGTGGTAAAGTTTCCGAGTCTTTCGAAGTTGTGTCCTCTACTTCTTCGGACTGAAGCTTCTGCGACTTTCTGGCGGGTCGGCGGCTTGTCTGGGACGTCTGCTCAGCAGCTTCTGTGACCGAAACTGGCTGAGATCGTAATCGGCGGCCACTCCGGGTCTGCAGCGGTTCCTCCAGCTCTAGACTGGGATTCGGATCAGATGAAGGATTCTCGACAGTTTTAACCTTAACACTCCGCCGAGACATGGTAACTCTACACAAATTACAAAGCAAGTCACACGTGGATCAAGCGTACTTCCGGGAGACGCACGTTGCTCTCCCCTGAAACATCGCAAATGCAATATCACAGAAAGCGTCTGCTGCCACCTAGCGGCCTGAATGACCAATCTCGGTAATGCATTTTCAAGAATTACTTTAGGTTAGTTAAATCAGGGTAGTTGCGGTAGCGGCTGTTGGTTATGTTGCAAATAAAAGTAGGGTATGCTAAAATGAAGTTTATATTTTAAAAAATGGAAAAATCGTTCATCATCATTCAGTGCTGTCTTCTATATGAGAGTTCAAATAATATAGTTTTTCACAGCTGAGGATCTTTACCTCTCCTCATAAGTGCTTCACATATGTCAAAATCAGACAATTTCTTGATATTCGTCAGTCATCCTATTATTGGTCTTCCACTGATTTCATTTAATTTCTATTTGTCCTTGAAGCAGTCAACTCTGCATATTGTCCCACCTTAAAAGATGGCCACAATATGCAGCTTTCTTCATCTTGATCATGGGGATTATATATTTCTCTGAATTTGCCAAATTTACAACATCCTCATTTTCACTGCCCAAGGTATCTTCATCAGCTTCTATAAAATGCTTCTGTCTTCTTCATGCTTGCTTGAGTGAACGTCCACGTTTCACAGCCATATACTAAAGACTATATCTTAAATTTGATAATTCTCTTTCTGTGTTTAGAATAGTGGACTTTGCTATGAGAATGATGTTCATGCTTTAAATGATCCTCTAGCTATCAAAATTCTTTTGCTACTTTCTTCATTGCATTATCCATCATCCGTCAGTATATGGTCCAGGTATGTAAATGTTCTAAGTTGTTTCCTCACCATATTCCCTCTGGGGACAAATAAAGTTATAGAGACAAATAAATATTGACAAATAAACAGATAGTCCATCTGAAGGTAAGTATGTTCAAGCCTGGCGAGTATTTAAATGGGAATACCAACCAGGAAAAAATTGGGTTGCTGCTGGAAGAGGTGTTGGTGAGGCCAGCAGGGGGCGCTTACCCTGTGGTCTGATTGTGGATCCCAATGCCCCAGTGCAGTGACATTCCTGGTTATAAAAGACTTTAGAAACAGTGGGGTGTATCCCAATGTACTGGATAAACTACCCAATGCAAACTGGTTATTTTGTCCCCTAATCATCCCCTGTCTCTAATGGATTAACTATCTCTTACCCCTTCACCACCTAACAGCCATCGTGTGGTGAGTGTACTGGCGCAGAAATGGCTGCCTGTGGACGCTGCACATGAGTGGTGGTTGAAGTGGCTCCCCACTCACTATTTAGAGTACTTTGAGTAGCGAGAAAAAGTGCTATACAAATGTAAAGAATTATTAGTAGTAGTAGTAGCAGTAGTAAGTTCTGCATAATGCCACAAGTAAAACCTTTACATACTTGTCTGCAAAAAAAAAAAAAAGTTTTGCGCTCCCATCAAAAATTTTAGGAGCTCTATTTATAGATTTAAAGGTGCTCTATCCAAAACCAGTGTTTGAGAGACAAAGGTTACACATATAACTGTTTTAAATCTATCTATCTATCTATCTATCTATTATATAGCACCTTTCATCTCTCTATTATATTGTGCCTTTCACATCTGTCTATCTATCTATCTATCTATCTGCTCCACTGACAGACTGAGGAGATCGTTCCTCCCCCACACTATGCGACTCTTCAATTCCACCCGGGGGAGTAAATGCTAACATTTTTTATTTTTTTTTCATTTTTATTACTATTTAATTTAATATTCTTTCTTTGTATCAGTATACTGCTGCTGGATTATGTGAATTTCCCCTTGGGATTAATAAAGTATCTATCTATCTATCTATCTATCTATCTATCTATCTATCTATCTATCTATCTATCTATCTATCTATCAGCACTCTCATTTTTGTTACTAGCATGTGTCACCACAAGGGGGCGCTACGGAACCAGAAAACCCACAGACATTGTAATATACAGTTCAATTCCAGGTTCAAATACATGATTTTATTTGTCATAAACGCCTTCTTTTCCAGAACACAAACAAAAATACACCATTTACAATTCTCTCCTTCCTCCTCCAAGAATGTTGCCCGCTGCCTCTCGACTCTGACTCGATTGAAGTGAAGTGGCAGGCTATTTTTTTAAACTAGATGTGGGAAATGCTTTCCTTCTCATGTCCAGGTCTCCCTGATACCAGAGCAGTGCTCCCCTGGCAGCGCCCTATGGTAGTATCCAAAGACCCCCAACAGGGCTGCATTTCCAGACTCCAATTCCCATGCCACACTGCAGGTGTCTTAATCTTGTCCAGCCTTGAGGGACACTGCCACTTGCCCTGATGGAGAATGAACTGCTCCCGGTGAGCTCGTTTGCCCGGTTCATCCATTATGGCCTCCTGGCGGGGTATGAATCCATCTTTTATCCCTGCCAGGATGCCCGTCCTTTCTCCCTGACACCTACACATGCTGTTTGTTTTCATTGCATTCATGGCTTTCCCCGCGTTATCAGTAACATTTAAAATCTCCTCTGTTTCTATTTCTACCCTCAAAGCAGTGTCATCAATATATCAAAATGTATTAAAACTACTCCATCGAGCTTTATTACCTTAAAATGCTGCTGACGATATTTTCAGAATATGAATTGAATCGACACGGTGAAAGAACACATCACTGCCGAACTCATCCTCTCTTAGTCCAAATTTATTGCGATAAACCATCATTCCGTTCGAATAAATTCCTTTTGATTTCAATACAGGGGTTATGAATTAATCTCAGATCTTTTCATTCACTATCCAGTTGTTATAAGCAGTTAATCATTTTTGTAATCAATGAAACACAAATGTTATATTTTACAAATCTAGGTGCATGAATTTAAAAGCAAGAAAACCATAACGTAGCAAACGATAGGACTCGTGCTACTGTATTAATTACTGGATAAACTTTCACGTAATTAAAGCTATACGTTGAATCGTCTATGTTCTGCTTCTTATTTTTTAGTTTCTATCAGTATAACGGTTTATTTAATTGGCTGCGTTGTGTACTTCGCATACTATTCCATAAATAGCTTTAACAAAAATAACAGCACTTGACGGGCAAAGAATATGCGAAAGTGTCGTTTCCCAGGGGGCGGAGTTTCGTGGGGGCGGGACGTGACGGGGTGCGGCACCGGTAGCTCAAACCTCGTCCTCGAGGCACGGTGACGTCAGCCACATTCGCGCGACACAGCCCGCCGGAAGTGGGAGTGGGGCTCTCGATCGGAAACAGATTTAAGGAGGTGAGCGGATATTTACGTTAATTTTTTTTTAAAACAATAAAATAAAAAACCTTATCGCGTGTTACTGTTTACAAAGAGTAGTTTGTATGCCGTAACTTTTCAGGCTAGCGACTCTCGATGCAAGAGGGACATTTCTAGGCTAAACATCATGTAATTTGTCTGTTTGGTGTGCTGACTGAGTCGGACGGCTTTGATTTCGTTTGATTAAATAGATGAGCTGTGCGTGAGGTTTGCTGAAGCAGAATAAATAAGCGCAGTAATACTCCGATCACGTTCAAGGAGGATTGATGTTTGATAGCTAAATTCAAATTCTTTTTCTGTTTGCCATCCCGAGACCCGCTGCGTCACCCAGCTGAGTTTGTGGCTGTTGCTTGACTTCTCCTTGGGAACTTGTTTAGTTTAATTTTTAATAGCTGGTGTAGTATGAATTTTTCGGAATGCTACGTGTTCTTGCTTTATAAAACTGTTGGATACTGCACAGTGGCGTAGCGGTTTGAGCCGGTGAAAGGCAGCTCCACGAGCAAGGGATCTACACCTTAATATCCCGATATTTTTGCCGTATCCAGTACAATTTCCCTATAAGTAAACTGCTATCAATTGATTCGGGGGGAGGAGCCTGTTAGGAAAGCTGATGAGTGGATTTATTCGAGAACAGAGATGTGCGAATGCCAGCCGAGAGTAAATCTCAGAAATAAGGAAGATGCCACTGGAACCCACTCGTTTACAAACACAGCCGATATTTTATGACCAGTTCCTGAAGATTAAAAAAATCTTCTGGAATATATTTTATATTTACGACAGCAATCGTTTATTTACACCTGAGTGCGCTCCGTGGCTCATTAACTCGGGTGGTGTTACTTCTCGCACGTTAAATTCTTCTCACCGTTCTTCTCTTATTTCTTTAGGAGTCTCTTGTTTCTGCACATTTTTTGCTTATAGTTGGATTATCCTTCCTTTTTGTCTGCTAAAATGTATGTCTTGAAAGCAGCGTTGGACTCAGTTTATGAATTAACTTTGTGATTTGTTCATTTCATTTCAATGAAATTCTGCGCATATGTGTGATTAGTTCGATTTTTAACTATTAGGGTTGTCCAGCCTCGATCCTGGAGGGTTACTGCAGCTGCAGGTCTTCATTCTCTCTCTTTGCTTACTCAGTGGCCACTTTTTGTTGCTAATTAACTTTTTCTTCGCCTTCATTTTAAATGACTCGGACCCCTCAATTGTTCCTTTTTGTTATTTAATTAGCAGCCAAGTAATACTGAGATACAAAACGAGCCAACACATGACCAGCTAACCAGTGTCTCTCTCATTTATTCATTTGAAAATAGAGAATAGGCTGATCTGCCCAAGTCCACAAATTCCGATGGTGGTCATAGACAAAAGAAACTCGACCCCTGCTGGACATCTTGAAAATGTCTGCAGTGGCTGAATGAGAGCACCAACAAGCCAAGGAATTAAATGCACGAAAAAACTATAACCTCCGTTTAACTTAAAATAATGAAGGTAATGATTCACACTTGATATTTTCAATCTGAACCAATATAATTCTTTTTATCTTATTGAACCCACAATTTTTAAGTTGAGGCAAATCATTTAGGGTCATTGGGTATAATTCACTTGTTTTAAGCTGAAGTAAATCTATTTTTTAAGTTGTTACAATTTAAAATGATGTATTGTCCGTAACCTGTTTTTATGTTATTAGAAATATTATGAACATAGCACATTCCAATGCTGTACTTTTTACATTTATTTAAAAATCTAGTGCAAATACACAAGCATTTCGCAGTGCAAATCTTAAATATACAACAAAAAATTATTAAACGTTTCTACAGCTTTCTTGAAAGTATGTTTTATTACGAGTTCTTATTAAAATTAACAGTTGAGAAACAGGGTTACTCTGTTATAAGTCTGCTGCTGAAAATGACCAGACCTGGATAGCCACGTCCACTCCTATGGAGGAATATATCGGACAAAATGAAATAAATAAATGCGTAAATAAATAAAAGTACTGTGAAATGTGAGCATAAATAAATAAATGTGTCATGAAATGAGAGCATAAATAAATAAATGTGTCACGAAACATGTTTTTTGTTGCTTATTTATGTATTTCATTTTGTCCGTAACATTCCTGCAAACCGTCATGAAATACGACTTGAAATAAAACTGTCACTTTCACTCGTCCAAGTTGAGAGGGTGGGCTCTAACACGCCCTCTAGTTACTGATTGGTGAATCGATAGCAAAAGAATTAATTAGAAAAATGCTTACTATTCCGATGAAATGGATTCTGCCGATGATATTACGTATTTCAGAGAGAGAATTGAAGATTTATCGGAAGAAATTACAATGTTGGCGGCCCTTTTAGACTCCGATATAGATTAAACTATTTTTGAAATTATCGAAGAACAGGTGGAACGGACTCTACTACACTCCAGTTCAGGTGACGCAGTTCCCTGCTCTGGACGTCCATCCTTTGACATTGCAGCTGAGTCAATAGAACACCTTCTGTTATGCGGTTTAAAAGTACGACAGATTGCAGATCTATATGGTGTATCGGAGAAGACGATCACAAGGTGAATGAGCCAGTTTGATATACGGTAAGCTGCAACGGCTGTATTAGTTTAGGTACTTTGACATGGAATGCCCAAAGCAGCTCCAACTAATATTTTGAACTGAGTATTTGAACCTTATTTTACGAGTATAAAGTCAGGTGCATAATCTTCAATTCTCTCTCTGAAATACGTAATATCTTCGGCAGAATCCATTTCATCGGCAGTAGTAAGCATTTTTCTAATTAATTCTTGTGCTAGCGATTCACCAATCAGTAACTAGAGGGCGTGTTAGAGCCCACCCTCTCAACTTTGACGAGTGAAAGTGACAGTTTTATTTCAAGTCGTATTTCATGGCGGTTTGCAGGAATGTTACGGACAAAATGAAATAAATAAGCAACAAAAAACATGTTTCGTGACGCTATTTATTTATGCTCTCATTTCATGATACATTTATTTATTAAGGCTTCATTTCATGATTTATTTATTTATGCTTACATTTCACAGTACTTTTATTTATTTAATTAATTTTGTCCGAAATAGTCCTCCATACACTCCACTCAGGAAAGTGTTTTTCTGTTTTGGCAGTTGGAAAGCCAGCATGCCGGAAAGTTCGACCAGAAGAAAATACAAACGACCCCTCAAATACAGCATACGAACACCCTAAAATATTAGGTTAACTGAAATAGGATTTTGATGTTTATTCCCTCCACCATAACTTTTTTGGTACAAACTTTTTTTTTTTACTTTGATTGAGATCTGAAACCAAAGCTACAACACTAAATGACTAATCTTAAGTTGCTTGAAAGAGAAAATTTACGTTGAATGAACAACATCAATGTTATACTTTTTTCAGTGTGGCGGGTTTAATTAATTAAATCAATTAGGAAACTAGTTGGAGTCTGACGCACCCATTTCGCCGGTCATCTGTTCAGTCATTTTACTTCACATTTTGTTTTGGCTTCCGTTAAAAAAGAAACAATTTAGAGGGCTGAGTACATAAATGAAGGGAAGTCAATCAACAGCAGAAATTTATGAATAAGTAAGAAAGTCACGGGAAGGAAAACCTGCAGCCCTCTGTGGCCCTCCCGGGATCGGAGTTGGACAAACGAAATAAAAGTTTCAATGTAAGACGTATGAAGACCGGTAAGGTAAATTAAGTAAACTGAGAACCTGAGGTTTTGTATATACAGTTTATTCCACTACAGGCTTACAAAAATAGCTTTTCTATTTTTATAAGTGTGAGGTACTAAGTAAGGTGGTGTAAATTGGTACTGTCTGGCTTGCTTTAAACCATATAATACAGTAGCAGGTAATTTTCACAGATACACTTAACGTTTTCAATGCTATAGCTTTACTTTTATTGCACAGAGCCACCATTACATTCTCAAATTTCACACCAGCAAGACTGAATCTGCCAGGCCTACAAATTCTGCCTACCTAGTGAGTGAACTGGTTCTGGTTGTCCTTAGTATGGAATGGTAGACTTAGGTGACTTGGTACCTCCTGTGTGGCTGTGGGTGGGCCTTTGGTATCCATAAATGTAAAAAGCTTTGTTCTCTTATTTGGGGGTTCAGAACAAACCTTTGTATTTGGAAATGTTGGTAGAGAGTGAATCTTGTTCATTAGTAACTCCTTGATGTTGTGTTTTTCTTCACCCATCCACCAGTAAAGTCTGAATCCTGGGCCCAGGGTGACAACCAGTCCATGTCTTCAAACCTTGCCAGATGTTTTTCAGTAGAAAATTGAGTTGTTGTGACAATTTTGCTTGGTTTCAAGGTGGCTGCTACATGGTGAAGACCTCAGAGCATTATTTACTTTAATAACATTACATTTTGCCAAGGGGAAAGACCATAATTGGGAGAACGAAACTAACGATGCCTGCTGCCTAATCCACACTAATTCCTTGTATTCATCTGTTACTGGTGCCGGGATATGGTTCAATAGGTGGGCTGCTGGTACTTGTTGAAGTGTGGCATCTGAGTGAGTCTGTTATCATAAGAACATAGAAAGCTGGTTACGTTTGCAGATGATACCAAGATGGGTGGATTAGCAGATAATTTGGAATCCGTTATATCATTAAAGAAGGACTTGAATAGCATACATTATGGGTTGGTTTGTGGCAGATGAAATTTAAAGTCAGTAAATGTAAAGAATTACACATAGGAAGTAAAAATGTGAGGTTTGAATACACAATGGCTGGTCGGAAATTCAGTACACCTTATGAGAAGGATTTAGGAGTCATTGTGGACTTTATGCTACTGACTTCCTGACAGTGTTCAGAAGCCATTATGAAGGCAAACGGACTGTCGGGTTATATAGCGCCTTGATGTGTGGAGTACAAGTCCAAGGAGGTTCTGCTCAAACTTTATAATGCACTGGTGAGGCCTCATCTGGAGTCCTGGGTGCAGTTTTGGTCTCCAGGCTATAAAAAGGACATAGCAGCACAAGAAAAGGTCCAGAGAAGAGCAATGAGGCTGAGTCCAGTGCTACAGGGTTGAATTATGAGGAAAGATTAAAAGAGCTGAGCCTTTACAGTTTAGGCAAAAGGAGACCTGATTGAAGTGTTTAAAATTATGAAGGGAATTAATCCAGTGGATCAAGACTGTTATTTTAAAATGATTTCATAAAGAAACAGGAGAAACAGTTGGAAACTTGTGAATGGTAAATTCCATACAAACATTAGAAAGTTTTTCTTTACACAAAGAATGATAGACAACTGGAATAAGCGACCAGGTAGTGTGGTAGACAGCAAGACTTTAGGGACTTGATGCTTGTTTGGAAGAAATAAGTGGATAGGACTGGCAAGCTTTGTTGGGCTGAATGGCCTGTTCTCGTCTGGAGTGTTCTAATGATAAGAAATTTGTCCAATGAGAGGAGGCCATTTGGTTTATCGAGCCCATTTGCTTAGCTAACAACTAAACTGTCCCAGTATCTCATCCAGAGTCGTCTTAAAAAGGCTGTCAATGTTTCTGCTTCAAGTTCACGTTTGAGTAGTTTGTGTAAAGAGGAGCTTCCTGGCTTCAGTTTTAAACACTCTTCAACTTTAATTTCTACTGATGTCTTTTGAGTATGTGACTCACCCTTAAGCCGAAAGAATGTTGTTGGATTTACTTTATAAATGCCTTTGAGGATTTTAAACAACAGGGGGCAGTCTCCACATAGTCTCCCCCACTCAAGACTAATCAGATTTAATTCTCCGAGTCTGTCACAACAGGACGTGTCCTCAAGCGCTGAGATGCACTTGCTTTCTCTCCTCTGCACGGCTTCAGGTGCTACTATGTCTTTCCTGTATTGTGGTGACCAGAACTCCACACTAAACTCCAGATGTGGTCTTGCAGGTGCATGATGAGTAGTTTGAGCGTAACGTCCCCTGACTTAAATTCAACAGTTTTTATGACATAACCCTAACATTTTATTCTATAAATTCCTGACAGCAAGATAAGGCTGGAAGAAATCCTTGGCATGATCACACACACACACACACACGTATTTAGCCAGCTTTGAATCAGCATTTTTGTCTTGGCTTTCAGAAAGCATTTGATGAGATGCCACACAAGAGGTTGGGCATCAAACAAAGAAGTGGGAGTTCATGATGTTGTTGTTTAGATGGGCGCAAAATTGGCTCAGACACAGGAAGCAGAGGGTGATGTTAAGAGTGGTGTTCCATAGGGGTCAGTGCGGGGGATACTGCTATTTTTAACCATATAAATCATATCATAAATCACATAAATGGTATAAATCATAAATGATTTGGATAGGAATATAAATAACAAGCTGGTTGAGTCTGCATATGATGACTAGAAGGTGGACTGGTAGATAATCGAGAATCCATGGAGTCATTACAGAGGGACTTGGACAGCAAACAGGCTTGGGCAGATTTGTGGCAGATGAAATTTAATGTGAGTAAATGTAAAGAATTACATGTAGGAAGTAAAATTGTGAGGTTTGAATACACAACAGTAGGTCTGAAAATCGAAAGTATCCTTTAAGAGAAGGACTCAGGAGTCGTAGTGGACTTGACACAATCATCTGCCAGACGGTGTTCAGAAGCCATTAAGAAGACTAACAGAATGTCAGGTTATATAGTGCCTTGATGTGTGGAGTACAAGTCAAAGAAGGTTCTGCTCAAACTTTATAACGCACTGGTGAAGTCTCATCTGGAGTCCTGGGTACAAAAAGAACATAATAGCAGCAGAAAAAGTCCAGAGAAGAGCGACTAGGCTGATTCTAGGATCACGGAGGATGTGTTTTGAGGAAAGATTAAAAGAGCTGAGCCTTTACAGTTTAAGCAAAAGATGATTAGGAGGAGACCTGATTGTAACATTTAAGATTATGAAGCGAATTAGTCCAGTGGATCAAGAAGATGACCGTAAAATTAATTCATCAAGAACACAGGGACACAGTTGGAAATGTTAGGGTAAATTTCACACAAACATTCAGATTGCTTTTCTTTATACAGAGAACCACAGGCACTTGGAATAAGCGACCAAGTCGTGTGGTAGACAGGATGAGTTTAGGGACTTTCAAAACTCGATGTTATTTTGGAAGAAGTGGGTGGTCAGGACCAGTGAGGTTCGTGGGCTGAATGGCCTGTTCTCGTCTCGATTGTTTTAACTTAACCTATCTTGTTCATCTTTTGTTATTGGGATGGAAAACCTATGCAGACAAGTACAGGGTGGTCCAGATCTAATTATGCAGATCCAGATCATCTGGATGACTTTGATTTATGCGGGGGCGATTCCAGTTCGGTGCAAAGACGATTCTTCATGTCGTCAGTTCACACACTTCTCGATGGTCCGGGATTTTTCGGGTTATTTTCTATGTAATAAACTTAATAAATTATAGCGTAATGAAAGTTACATAATTAGATCTGGACCTCCCTATAGAGAACAAGTAAAATTCATACACACAACATCTGACGAGAGGATGATAGAACCGCGAGGTACACTTGGCCACATCCCGGGAACAGTCTTCTACACGGACCTCAAATGTTCTTTTGTGAACTTGATGATACAGGCAGTGATGTTCTTTTTAGACCACATGGTTTTGTTCCTCCTTCCTTTCCAGAGATTATGGATATTACTGCTAGTCAGCTTGTATCTTATTGTTATCAGCTTATGAACATAGACGTTGGGTTAAAAAGAAATCAGGGGATCTGCAAATCTAAAACCATTTGTTCTGGACTGGAACTAGTGCTATTTGGTGCTCTCCTGCATACTTATGTATGCATCTTTGTAGTGGCTGATTTTCAAATTTTACTCCATAAATACATTGCAAATTCTTGTCTGCTCCTTCTCAGTTTGTGGTCATCAGTCTGTGTTCTTGTTTTTTATGTTTCTGCTGCTGTACGCATTTGAATTTCCCCTTGGAATTAATACAGTTTCGTCTAATCTAATTTTCGGACAAAGGTGGCTGTAATTCTTGTGGCATAAAAGCAACATCTGCGTTAAATTCCTTCACATGACATTCATCACGCCTGAGTTAAATACGTTCAAAATGAGGCATTTCTGGTGACCTGGAACGTTCTTCATCACTATTATAAGTTAAAGAGCCATTTTTGTTCACCTAATGGCCTTTTCTGTGCACTTCTGTATTGTAACGACGTGTTCAAGACATTTGGGCGAACATAAACCAGACGCTGGTGCAGCTATTTGGCTCCGCTAAAGACATTCACACTTTTGTTTTTCTTTGATTGTTCAGTTATTTAATTCTGTTATTAATAATTTACCATGCTTGCTTGCGCATTTTATTTTGTGCTGTTAATTTAATCCTCTGTCTGAGCTGCCTTTATGCAGCACATAGTTACACACAAGCTACTGCGAGAAGCCAATGTTGGCACAGAGTGCAAAAAAGAAAAAAAATCACAAAAGCCATTTCAAGTACTGGATTTGTGACAAAAATGCAGCTATAGACCGTATTTCGCTAATTATCTACTTGTGTTAGAGCCAGAAATTAAGTTCCAGAACAGAAAATAAATAGCAAGCACAGGTTGGCTAGCATCTGAGCGCGTATATATTCATATTCGTGTCTTTCTGAATGCATTTGGAGCTTTTATGTATCTAAATCAGTTGATACACACGAGGGTTATACTGAGCGTAATGCCTGGCAGTGCATAACTACTTTACTAACAACACGAGACGTGTACATGCACATATATGTATAAAGGAACCCTTTGTTTGCAACTTGTTACTATTCAAAATTGTCTCCACCATTCACCACTTTTGAACCCACACCTCAAATCCACTTTGGGAACTTCCTGGTCCGGCATCTGATGGCTTCTTTCACTTTGCCTGTGTCATCGAAGCTGTCAGTGGCCATCTGCTACATGACTTGTCTTCAGAACTGGTTTTGCCGCCTTTAAACATTTTCACCCATTTTTGAACATTTGAACAATCTAGACAGGAACGGGCCATTTAGCCCAAAGGGCTCACCAGTCTCACCCACACAGTTCTTCTAAAATAAGGCCCAACAGAGCTTGCCAGTCTTATCTACACAATTCTTCCAGAATAGGACCATTCAGGCCAACAAAGCCCACCTGTCCTATCAGCCCAATTCTTCCAGAATAGGACCATTCAGGCCAACAAAGCTCACCTGTCCTATCTACCCAGTTCTTCCAAACCAGTAGCTGTTGGCATCAGAGGTCGCCTGCAAAACTGGATCTCCAGTTGGTTAACCGGCAGGAGACAAAGAGTACAGATAAGAAGAGAACGCTCCACACGGAGGAAGGTTATCAATGGTGTTCCCTCAGGGGTCCATCCTTGTCATATTTACTTTTTCTGATTTCTATTAATGACAGCGATCCTGTTATAGTTAATAAACTTAACGAAATTCACAGATGCTAAAATTGGAGAGATGGCAGACACTGAGAAGGTAGCAAAAAGAATTCAGAGCGATCGGAGTACAGTTCAGACCGTGACAAACACTTGGAAAATGCAGTTTAATGTAGAAAAGTGCAAAGTGCTACAGCGTGGGCAAGAGGAACCTCAATTATAAAAACAAGATGGGAGATGCTGACATTCAGGAAGCTACCTCTGAAAAGGATTTAGGGGTATTCTGTATGTTAACACAGCATTTTCATCAATTCAGAAATATGCAGAAGCCTTTAAAAAGCAAATAAAATGTGAGATTATATCATAATTTAAATAAAGAGTTGTTATGCTCAAAATATATAATGCACCTGTAAGACCACATCTGAAGTACTACGGCAGTTTTGAACACCACAGTACAAGAAAGACATAGCAGCACTTGAAGCTGTGCAGTGGACAGCAACCATGCACATCCCAGGATTTAAGAACATGTCCTACTGGGCCAGAATCAGAATTAAACCTATTTAGTCTCGAGCAGAGAAGACTGCTGGGGGTCCTAATCCAGGTCTTCAAAACCCTCAAAGGCATTGAGAGAGCAGATCCAGCAACATTCTTTCTGCCTCAGAGTGAATCACATACTCAAGGACATCGGTGGAAATTATGGGCAAGTGCATTTAGTACTGAAGCCAGGAAGCACTTCTTTAGGAGTTGTGGGACCCCCCCGAGACATGGAGTTGAAGCAGAAACTGTCGTAGAATAAACTTTGCTCCATCTTCAAAGGAGGCAGTTACAGAGCCCAGATGAGAACGCAGAACATTTCTTTATTTGCACAGAATTACGCACATGTGTCTCAGTCCATGGAGTGAGCATCACTTAAACAGTTCATTTATTTGTATACTTTTTCTAATTACCGCTACCTCATCTAATACATCACGTCATCTGACACCCCTTTTGAATTTTAAACACACCCCTTCCCTTCTCTTCGGTTTGCCACACCCCTGTCTTTGAATTGTTGCCGCCCACTTCCACATGCCGTAGACAGCTGAAAGTGCTCTCTCTTTGCACGTCTCGCCCACCGTACTTTATGAACCTGACAGAAAAATGTGTTCAGATCTGCTTAGAAAGTTTATAATCAGAATTGTGTCACTTGAGTTTTATGCAGTTTACAGCTTAATAATGCAGTAGGTGCAGAAATGTAGTTTTGCTTAAGTCAAGACTCTGACCACAGCAGCATTTTTCACCACAATGTCAAATTCTGTGTCAGAAAATTGAATTTCCTATATCATACTGCTGCAAATTGTCTTCTGGGTTTTCCGAGTTTATGAATGCATTCATGACTGACAAATGAAAATACAAACACTAATTATATAAATATTTTTTTATTTGCAGGGAATCGACCAATGCATCTCACACACAGAGTATGAAAGCAATACGAAAGAAACGGGCAGTGCAACTTCATTATGGAATCAAATAATACTCTCCGGTTGAGGATCTAAGAAGGGGACACCAGAAGCTACCCCAGATGCTGAAGAAAAAAGTAACGTTTATGAATACAGGGAACTCGTAGGTGTAGGTCCCCTAATTAAAAGTAATTCAAAGTATCTGTTATATAAATTGGGTTGAATGTCATTTTCAGCAAAGAAGATTGTATAAAACGCAGAGCTACTGGACTTTAAAGAAGCACAACTACAAAAGGAAAACTTTGGAAGTTTGATGGATCATAAATGGTGTCTTGTGGAAATGTAAATATATTTGAGAGTTTTGCATCACAGTCTTGTCATGACTGAATACATTCACTGTCAGATTTGAGATCATTCAAATATATCCAATAGAGCGATCAAACTGTTCCAGTATACACCTAACTGAAGCCTAAACTACCAAGATGATGGACAACCGTTTTGCGACGGCCTTAGTGATTGCATGCGTCCTTAGCCTCCTGTCAGCGGTGTACCTCTGTGCTTCAATAGGAACAGACTCCTGGTATGAATACCACAGCCCACCACTAGTGAAAGACAATAGCAGTGTCGATGTTTCCCAGCGCTGGGAAGATTTTAACGAGGTGGATGAGAAAGCATATAGTGATGTGCTTTTCCAGATGAATGGGACTGTTGGATTATGGAAGAGGTGCATTTTAATGCCCAGAGACTTTCACTGGTATCAGTCCCCAGGTATGTCTTTCTGTTATATAGTGCCTTTCATATCTATCTGTCTTTCTGTCTTCTTTCTCATGGCCATGAGCATCAACAGGTAATTCAAATGAGGCAATTCCTTTATTATAAAGAAATAACATGACAGGGGATCATCTCCAGAATCTAAGGGCCGTTCTTCAGTCTAATGAAATAACATTGGCAACCTGCAAGTCTTGCTATTCACCAAGCTCTCATCCTGTGCTTTGACTTCGTAAAGTTCTTCATTGAACCATTACAGAGGCTCAGACTCTCTTAGGACGTACTAGACCAGGCGTGCCCAATGTGCCGATCGCGATCGACCGGTAGATCGCAAAGGGTAGTGCAGGTAGATCGCGTTGCATTCAAAACGTTAGTCTATCATATATCCTCCCTATGGCATTTGCCACTTGATTGACATACAGGGCGGCCAGTCTGAGATCTCTTTTCTGGTAACACACTGGTCATCCCGCACACACGATCAAACGCGCGAGCTACTGCAAAACTCTGGCTACCTAAGTGATCTAGTTAGCTTTCCAATTTATATCGACTAAAGAAGGGATTTTAAAAAAAAATTGTTGTTTGGAGGGGGTGGGGGTTGGTATGGGCTGGATGTGGAACTGGAAGAGGATTTTGTTTCTCACAATGTCACAGTCGAAGTGCGTTTGTCTGATCTGTCAATCTATCATTGCTATTCCAAAGAAGGAAAATGTGGAAAGGCACTTTCGAACTGTTCGTAAAAACTACGAAACTGACTTCCTTCCGAAAAGCGATCTGAGAAAGAGAAAGGAGAGGGAACTAAAATCGCAGTTAATCGGACAGCCGTCATTTTTCTGCGACTTGATTTGGGGAACATCCAAAACCTCGCGTCAGAGCTGGAGACGCAATGGAAGGCGTGTGCGCAACTTGACAGCATACGCTACACGGAGCAGATTGAAAATTGCCTGTCAGACTTTAACAGACGGTTTCAAGACTTTGCTTTACTTGAACCAATCACTACATTTAAGTGCTATCTATTTAGGGAAGATGTTGAGGGTGATTCACCCGCATCAGAAATTGCAACACTGTTTCACCTAAAACTCCTCTACAGTGGAGGATGAGATTTTCACACTACAGGATGACATTCAGCTGAAGTCTGTGGCACTTGGACAGTTTTGGAACTCACAGAGGAAAAGTACCCAAACATGAGAAAATGCGCTACCACCTTGACCGCATTATTCGGCTCTACTTATTTATGCGAGTCAGCCTTTTCCCACATGAAGATTATTAAATCCAAATACTGTAGTGACCATAAATGTATTGAATTGTTATTGTGCCTTAAGGGTTATTCAGTTATGCAAGGTATGAGAACATATATTTTATGTACAGTATAAAGTATACTCAGTGTATATACTGTATATACAGTGAGTATGGAAAGTATTCAGACCCCCTTCAATTTTTCACTCTTTGTTATA
>JANRMT010062855.1:7630210-7655085 GCA_026402145.1 Polypterus bichir lapradei
GTGCCTGGTTGTCTCCATACATACCGCTTAGAATTAAGGCCAAAAAGACCAAGATAGAACTTTTTGGCCTTAATTCTAAGCGGTATGTATGGAGACAACCAGGCACTGCTCATCACTTGACCAAGATAGAACTTTTTGGCCTTAATTCTAAGCGGTATGTATGGAGACAACCAGGCACTGCTCATCACTTGTCCAATACAGTCCAATATATATATACTGCCCTGTGTTGGCTGGGATTGGCTCCAGCAGATCCTCGTGACCCTGTGTTCGGATTCAGCGGGTTGGAAAATGGATATATATATATATATATATATATATATAATTTTTTTTTTTTTTAATGTAGGTAGATCATTTCGACCTGGTCATTTTAAAAGTAGCTCGCAAGCCGAAAAAGTGTGGGCACCCCTGTACTAGACATTGGAACAAAGGGTTTGTCCTTTTATATTGTACGCAAAAATAATTTGGCAAGCAGTTAACTTTATCTATCTATCTATCTATCTATCCCCTTCGTATTTGTCTGCCAGAGAGTACTAAAGTCACCTTACCTGTTAAGGATTGTTACAACATTTTTTCCCTGACTTTTCCCTTCCTTTTTTATTTTCTCTGTTTCATGCTTTACACTAGAAAAACAAAAAACTTGTATTACACAGGAATCTGTTCAGCATTTTAGAGATAAATAATTGCAGGACTTTAAATTATTTTTAAATTAATTCATTATACCTAAATACAGTACCTTTAAGTAAGCAGTGATAAAGGTTCTACAAGTGGGTCAAGTCTCCATTAATTTTCAAGGATTCTTGAAATGGAGGAATAACACTAGGTTTTTAGACTGGGTCACTCTTTGTCTTGGACCTTGGTGATCTTTGTTTTATCGTTAAGGAAACCTCTCACCATTTCACAGATCCTCAGTCTCTGACCAGCACTCGTCGTTTGCCTCGTCTCACGTCTTGTTCGTTCACTGCTTGTTTTGTGTGCACCCTTTGTTTCTGTGAGCAAATGTCTCCAAAAAAGCAATTAAGTGGTCAAAACAATCCCTGAAAGGCTAAGAGGGAGTATAAATGTCTCTCTCTTGACGAGACAATAAAAATCTTCAGATTTTTATTCTTTTTAGAAGTTCCATGTCGCTTGCCGAAGTAGGCTGTTAAGTTCGATAAGAACAAATCGAGCATTCATGCAAACAACGCAGAAAAAAAATCAGAAATTTGTCCAAGTTTTAGTGCTGCCTCTACGACACCAAAAATGGCCTCTCTGGCTTGCAATAAATGAGCACTACTGAGATGCGGTTGAGGAGAGCGAGAGGAGGGAGTTTTAAGGCTAGCTATGTTAAAGAACCCAACAGCCTCAAGAACTTAAAGATCATGACAGAGTCGACATTGGCTATTTACATAACCTTTATATTATATGAGGTATTATAAGTAAAGTATATGAGAGGATGTGCGTAGGTTATATGCAAATACTACGCCATTTAATATAAACATCCGTGGATTTTTGTATCTGCAGGGGGTCCTGGAGTCAATCCCTGCAGATACGAAGGGATGACTGTAATGTTCTAAACGTGAAAAATACTTCTGCCGTAAAATAAACGGAAGTTAATTTGACCAGTGTTCCACTGACTTCAATATCTTGAGAAAACGGTTTGTGGTAGAGAAATTCCAGTTACACAAATGGAGTCCGCACATCTATACGGTACACCAATGTGTTTTTTTTTTTTTTTCCTTCAAGGGGATTTTGGTGCAGACCAGCATCCTCTATGTAAATATAACAACTTAAAAATTTGAACTAAAGGAGGTATTGTCTTAGTGTAAGTTCTTGACATTAGATTTGTAAGGCTGTGTCTTGTCACTGCTGCAGTTTGTGGTTTTCGTGGATTTCAGGATATCAAGTTGCAGTCAAGGATTTAAGGGTGTCAAGTTAAAGAGGCGCTTTATGCAGATTATCTTGTCCTCTTTGTCTCACCTTCGGCACATACCTGAGTGATTCGGTGATGAGTGTGAAGTGACAGGGGCCAGCACCTCCGAGGCTTGAGGTTGTGGTTCTCACTTGGAAAAAGGAATGGATTGCGCTCTCCAAGTGAGGTGGGGAACACCTCCGCAAGTATGGAGAGCCTCCAAGTAGAGTCGCTGCGCCTCCAGACTGAGAGTATACACTTGAGGTGGTTTGTACATGTAGTAAGATTAACAGACCCCATCCCTAAATGATGACTCCCCACTGGAGCTGCTCCAGGCAAATCCCATTGGATGGAGTCCCTGCAGCAGACACAGGACACCCTGGAGGGATTAAATCTGTTGGATGGCTTGGGAATGCTTGGCAATTCCCCAGGAAGAGCTGGAATCTGTGACTGGGAACAGGAAGGTCTGGGCTGAAAGGCTTGACCTGATGCCACCTCAACCTTCATGGGAGAAAAGTGGTTTCAGAAAGATAAGATGAGATGTCTGTCATGACAAAGGTCATTTTTTGTGCAACTTTTCAGTTAGAAGTATTTTGGACCATAAGGATGGATAGCATAGTTGAGAAGTAGTTAATGTAGCCATCTTACAGCCCCAGATAAAAACTAAACTGGGTTTCAGGAGAACATACAAGTTCCACACGCACTGCACAGTGACCTGCTTTGGAATTAAACCAAGCCCTCTGCAAGCCCCTTTACTATTTTACCTAAACAGAGCTTGAATGTCTCTTATCTCTATTATATGAAAAATCGTTTCTGTCGTATCCATGTTATTCAGCCTTGACCACTCCCCTCTACACCGCTCGCCCAGTCTTGATTCCTACTGCATACATCTTCTCTCCATCCCACCCCGTGACGCTCTCAGTTGTAACTCGCCTTTCGATGCAGTCGGTTATACTGGCAAGGCAGAAAAGCAAATCATCTATTCAAGAACGTCAAATTTTAGATTGTGATAGAAAAACAACGGCGACAAAAAGAAAATGAACAAAAAAGAGCTGCATATAATTAAAATTAAGAACAAAGAGAATCATCCAATAAACAAGAATAAGAAAAATATCCCAAACAATATGCGAGCAGAAATGCAAAAAAAGCAACATTTATAGAATGTAAGTTAGAGGATTAATTACCGCGTATATTCGTGGATATGTTCTCCCACGGATAAGTCAGAGCTTGATTTTATCGTATATTTTCCGGCATTTTATAATGTCGGTCATATAAGTCGAATGCGGAAAACTCACGCTATTGGTCCAAGAGATTACGATATGCTAACGCCCACCTGAGAGAGTAACCATGGAGCATGCTGCCTTTCTTTTCTATGTATTGTGCCTACGTGACCACACGGTGATACCCAAACTATTCCAAAGTGACGTTTGCACTGTTTTGTGCTTTTTTTTTGTATCTCATACCCTAATACACCTTTATCGTAAGAGCATCCCTTATCTACGATGGAGCGTTCGATCAGAAGAAAATATGAGGCTGGTTTTAAATAAAATATGGCGTTGAAGTAGCGAAACAAATTGGTAACCACGTTGCTGCAACAAAATTCAGTGTGTCTGAGAAACTGATGTGAAATAAGAGGAGGCAAGAAGATGTTTAAAAAAAATGTAAGTGTCGCATTTTTGAACGGGCATATAAGTCGGGGCCTGATTTTTATGATCGATTTTTCAGGTTTCAAGACCCGACTTGTATATGAGTATATACGGTAATTCATGATATTGTTTTTGACGAGGTGTTAAAGTAATTTAATTTGGTATTTACTTTTTATTACATTTAAATTTTTTCGTTTACTTTTTTACTCGTGCTTTTTACTCCGTTTTATCGTTCATTGATACTTGAAATAGACAGTTGTAGTGATATAATCAAGTAGCTAATTTTCTATCTATAATAACTAAGGACCAAACCTTCTTCCTCCTGTGCCCCACATACTCTTCTATATACCACCTCTTTAAATACAGTTGCTTTCTCTAACAGGGGGGACACCTTTTGAGAAGCTCACAACCCCACCCCCATATTGGTGAACAAAGCAAACAGGGGGCAGAGTCCTCTAGTTTTTTTTTAATAAAACTAGAGGGCTTTGCCTCCTGCTTGTTTCGCTCGACCACCCCCTCACTCTCCCTAAACTACATCCACCACCACTGCTGTCTTGCTGCTGCCGAGCTGCATGTCTATCTTTAAAAGCCTATACAGCAGCTGTCCTTTTGTCTCACTGCCTTGTCATGTGGGACATTAAAGTGTCTCCGAGAAATTCACGTATCGTCTCCTTCTGAGCCTTCCAAGATTAATAATAGAGAGATATTTGACTTAGGCTGATAGTTGACCCTGAATTTGGTCTTTGGTGAGTGTGGTTGTGAGAGTCAGTGTGCCATATGAGAGTTTGTTCTGCCATTGTGTTTGCTGTATAAGTGTCTCTGAAAGACCACCTCATTGTAATATGTAGGTTCATAAAACTGACTATCTGTCTGAATGAATCATTTTAGAATTGGCATTGGTTTGGGATACGGTTTGTGAGTTCTCTAACTATCCCACATCTAAGAGAGCCCTTCGATTTGCTGTTTAACCTTTTGTGGGTGCCTTGTTCCTTTTTCAGATCCTCAGCTGGTGACGCAGTGTGTGAGCTTCACACTTCAGCAGCAGTTCACACCAAAGTACAACGAACCTGGTAACCACAACAGTGGAGACGACATGCTAAGAACCTGTAAGTTAATACTGAATTATTTTTCACAATTTATTAAGAAAAGTATATGAAACATGAACACATATTTACATAATGTTTGGGACAAAGTCATATTTTTCATTGATTTCCTCCTCTACTGTACATTTTAAAATGAGAAATCAAACAATTCAGACGTGAGTAAAGTGCCCACTGCAGTCTTTCATGGAGGGGGATTTGCACACATTTCGGTCAAACAACACTTTTTCTGCCTGGTAATCACGTCTGGATTGTTTTATTTGTCATTTTAAACTGTGGAGCAGTGAAGAAAATCAAGGACAAACATGTCTTTGTCCCAAATTTTATGGAGGGCACTGTATCTACGTATCTTAGTTGCGAACATACTGTAACAACCTTAATAGTCCTGTACAATAACTTGAGGAATATGTTAAATTGTTGTTGCGTAGAATTGGTTGCTTCTGTGCTGCTGTTACTGCCATTTGGGCAGTACAGTAGATTAAGTGTGCCTCACTGCAATTGTCTCTTTGTGTCCACAGACCTTTGGCGCTGCCAATTTCTCCTTCCATTTGTCAGTCTGGGCCTCATGTTCTTTGGAGCCCTGATTGGCCTGTGTGCTTGTGCCTGTCACAGTTTGTATCCCACTCTTGGGACGGGAGCACTGCATCTATTGGCAGGTAACTATGGTCCTCAGTTTATAATTCTTTACAGAACTGAGACTAGAGAAGTGGAGCTGGGGCCAGAGTTCATATAAATGAACTCAAATCTGATTCCAACTGAGGTTAATATACTCTGCTGAAATTTGCAGTTTCTTTTAATCTGTACAATGTGCAGCTTCAGTGTAGAAGACATAGATTATGGATTCCACTAAGCCTTGGGCAAAGTATTGGCTCACTTATTTTAATAGAAGCCGTTAAATTCGCCTTTCCCTACAGCAGTGTTTCTCAGTTTAAATTCTTAGTCAGATTTCACATCCTCGCCTTCTGGGTGTTTTTAGTTTTCTCTGATTTCAAGCCTGACTTTAAAGAGAGAAACGGTGAAAGTGAACGATTCCTTAACCAGCCGTTGTGTTGGAACTGGCAGGCTTCTTTCTCTTTGCTAAAATGGCTTGCGTTGCTTTGCATATTCTAATTCAGGGTTGACTTGTGGTTTTCATCAAGTGCAATTCAAATTGACACTTCAGTCCATTGGAGTAAATTTTAATGTAAATTTCACGTTTACAGTGGCGTGCAAAAGTATTCAATCCCCTAAGTTTCTGTATGACAAAAGATTTGTACACCTGCTCTAACATCATATTTCCAGATTCAACCATTTTCTGTAGATAATTAACATTAGTCATGCAGAAAATGAGGATGACTTTCAAGGGGGATCACTTTCCGCACACTTTACCGTGTTGTTGATTTTATTTGAAATGGTTCAATTTGCGATTTATGCCCATCAACCAATGTATGCTCAGTGACCGATAATGACAAAGTGAAAACTTCTTTTCACAAAGGTTTGCGAATTTAATAAATAACAAAAACTGAAATCTATCAGTCTCGTAAGTATCCAAAGCTTCTGCTGTGGCACTCCAAATTGTGCTCAGATGCCTATTGTTTGCTTTAATTCTTCTTGAGATGTTCCTAGAATGTGATTGGAGTCCACCTGTGGCAAGCTGAATTGATTTAATCATGAATTGATCATTTAGAAAGACGCATGTGTGCCTGTGTAGGAGGTCCCACAATTCACACTGCATATCGAGGCAGACACTACACCATTCGGTCCAAGAGCCTCTCTGTAGACCTCCGTCATCAAATTGTGGTGAGGCAAAGATCAGGACCAGGAGATCAATCCATTTCTAAAGCTTTTAGTATTCCCAGAAGCACTGTGTCCTTAGTAAATGTGAAACGGAAGAAGTATGGAACTTTCCTAGAGTAAGCAGACAAGATGGGCCAGAACCCAGCGGTCACTCTAGCAGATCATCAAAAGTCCTCTGCCAAAATAGGAAAACCTGGCAGCACTCAATCAAACAGGTGTTTATGGTAGACTGACTAACTCTTGGAGTTTGCAATGCGGCATTTATAGGACTCTTAAGGGCATGAGGATTAAGATTCTCCGCTCTGATGAGACAAAAATTGAACTCTTCTGTGTGGTGGTACCAGCATCATGTTTCTCAGTGGCAGGGACGAGAAGGCAGGTCAGAATTGAGCAAAGGAAGAATGCAGCCTCAAACTGCAGCGATGGTTCACTTTTCAGCAAGGCAATCACCCAAAATGTCTGACTGTCCTTGAGTGGCCCAGACTTAAAACCCACAGAACATCTGTGGACAGAATGGAAGATGGCAGTTTACAGACTCTTCCCATCATGTCTAACAGAGCTTAGGTGCATCTGTCAGGAAGAATGAAGTAAACTGCCAAAATCCTGGTGTACAGAGCTGGAAGAGACACCCCAGGAAGACTCCAAACTGCAATTGATACCAAAGGGGCTACCACACAGTAGCAAATGAAAGGTCTGAATACTTGTTAGAATAAGAGATTGCAGTTTTTGAGTGTTAATAAATTTGCAAACCTTTCAGGCAAAACATGTTTTCACTTTGTCATTATGGTTTATTATTATGTTATTAAGTGCAGATTGATGGGCAAAAATGGCAAATTTATCCACTTAAAATCAAGTCTACAACACAAGAAACGTGCAGGAACTGAAGGGGTATGGATACTTTTGGAATCCTCTGCATAATACAACAGTAGCATATTCTGTAATTTAATGTGAGAAAGCAGAAGACCAGTCATTCAGATGCAGTGGTTGATATCATTGTACTTATTTGAATACACCATTTTCGTTATTTGCATGTTGTATGTTTTTCTGTTTGAAAGCAAATAAGAACTTTGAGTGCACTGTTGCCTAATTGAATACACTTACCAGTTTCATCAAAAAAGCCAAATTAGCCCCGGGAACAAATAAAGAACTGTCTGTATGTCTGTCTGCCAAACAGTCTATTCTGTACTGTCCTTCATATCTATCTATCTGTCTGTCTGTCCATTTATTTATCATATAGTACCTTTCCTATGTCTATCTTTTAAGTCTAATATATAGTGCCTTTCATTTCTATCTATCTCTATCTATCATATACTGTCTTTCATATGTCTGTCTTTCTGTCCATCTGTCGAACTATCTATTATATACTGTTTTTCATATCTATCTATCAATCTGTCTCTCAGTATGTCTGTCAGTCTGTCCATCCGTTTATCTATTATATACGAGGGATATCCAGAAAAAAAGGTTACAAGTGCCCTGGAGGGTGCAGGGAATTTTTTTTTTTCGAAGGTTGGCATACCTGCGTGTAGGGGGGTCCTAATGGTCAAAATAAGCCCGGGACCGCGTCAGTCAGTTGTGAAATGTCATCACAGCAAGCGAGTTCGTCAACCTCTGCTGAAGCCGTTTGCTCCACCTACCGCCGATGCGATATTCGTTCGGTCATCAAGTTCCTCACTTTGCGTCGCGAATCCGCGGCCGAGATCCATCGTCAGCTTTTGGAAGAATTGTGAAAGAATTTTTCGTTTTTCCAACAATGAAGATGTGAAGGAGACACTGGAGAAGTGGCTTTCGGAGGTGGAGCGGAGCGTATTCGACGAGGGTATAAAAAAGCTGGTGCCCAGGCTGAAGAAGTGCATCGAAGTTGACGGCGATTATGTTGAGAAATAAACACATATTTTGGAACATACCCTGTAAATTTGGTTGAAATATATTCATTTTTCGATTTTTAACAGCTGTTGTAACCTTTTTTTCTGGATATCCCTCGTAGTACCTTTCCATATACAGTGTGTGTGTGTGTGTGTATGTGTGTGTATATATATATATATATATATATATATATATATATTCATAGCATCCGTAGTCTGAGTCTCGATCTGATTGTATGGGTGGTTACCTACAAGGTAGCGCATGTGGTTGGTCT
This sequence comes from Polypterus bichir lapradei, assembly GCA_026402145.1. Lineage (NCBI taxonomy): Eukaryota > Metazoa > Chordata > Cladistia > Polypteriformes > Polypteridae > Polypterus > Polypterus bichir. Next base: position 7,638,758 of record JANRMT010062855.1, read on the forward strand.
GCCAGTCGGCAAAAATCCGCCACGGGCCCTCTCAGTTGCGAGAAGCAGATCATAGAATGTTACATAGTTTACTGTCAAATAATGCAAAGAGTACGCGACACGTGTTTTGCCCTTATTTGGATTCATCAGGCGTACACATTCTACAGCACCCTCGCGGGGATCAAACCTTGGACCAAATGCGTCAGAGACGAAGTCCTTTTACACTGCGCCACAGCATGTTTGCCGACTGGCAGACCAACCACATGCGTTACCTGGTAGGTAACCACCCATACAATCAGATTGAAACTCGGATGCTATCAATGTAATTACTCCGATCTCCAGGCTGTCAAATAAACAAACCACACGCCGTGGCGCAGCGTAAAGTGACTTGACATCCGAGGTTTGATTCCCGCGAGGGGTGCAGTGGAGTGTGTACGCCTGATGAGCCCAAATAAGGGCGAAACATGTGTCACGTACTCTTTGCATTATTTGACAGTAAATTATGTAATATATATACAGTGCATCCGGAAAGTATTCACAGTGCATCACTTTTTCCACATTTTGTTATGTTACAGCCTTATTCCAAAATGGATTCAATTAATTTTTTTCCTCAGAATTCTACACACAACACCCCATAATGACAATGTGAAAAAAGTTTACTTGAGATTTTTGCAAATTTATTAAAAATAAAAAAATTGAGAAAGCACATGTACATAAGTATTCACAGCCTTTGCCATGAAGCTCCAAATTGAGCTCAGGTGCATCCTGTTTCCCCTGATCATCCTTGAGATGTTTCTGCAGCTTAATTGGAGTCCACCTGTGGTAAATTCAGTTGACTGGAGATGATTTGGAAAGGCACACACCTGTCTATAGAAGGTACCACAGCTGACAGCTCATGTCAGAGCACAAACCAAGCATGAAGTCAAAGGAATTGTTTGTAGACCTCTAAGACAGGATTGTCTCGAGGCACAAATCTGGGGAAGGTTACAGAAAAATTTCTGCTGCTTTGAAGGTCCCAATGAGCACAGTGGCCTCCATCATCATCCGTAAGTGGAAGAAGTTCGAAACCACCAGGACTCTTCCTAGAGGCGGCCGGCCATCTAAACCAATCGATCAGGGGAGAAGGGCCTTAGTCAGGGAGGTGACCAAGAACCCGGTGGTCACTCTGTCAGAGCTCCAGAGGTCCTCTGTGGAGAGAGGAGAACCTTCCAGAAGGACAACCATCTCTGCAGCAATCCACCAATCAGGCCTGTATGGTAGAGTGGCCAGACGGAAGCCACTCCTTAGTAAAAGGCACATGGCAGCCCGCCTGGAGTTTGCCAAAAGGCACCTGAAGGACTCTCAGACCATGAGAAACAAAATTCTCTGGTCTGATGAGACAATGATTGAACTCTTTGGTGTAAATGCCAGGCATCACGTTTAGAGGAAACCAGGTACCGCTCATCACCATCACCAGGCCAATACCATCCCTACAGTGAAGCATGGTGGTGGCAGCATCATGCTGTGGGGATGTTTTTCAGCGGCAGGAACTGGGAGACTAGTCAGGATAAAGGGAAAGATGACTGCAGCAATGTACAGAGACATCCTGGATGAAAACCTGCTCCAGAGCGCTCTTGACCTCAGACTGGGGCGACGGTTCATCATTCAGCAGGACAACGACCCTAAGCACACGGCCAAGATATCAAAGGAGTGGCTTCAGGACAACTCTATGAATGTCCTTGAGTAGCCCAGCCAGAGCCCAGACTTGAATCCGATTGAACATCTCTGGAGAGATCTTAAAATGGCTGTGCACCGACGCTTCCCATCCAACCTGATGGAGCTTGAGAGGTGCTGCAAAGAGGAATGGGCGAGACTGGCCAAGGATAGGTGTGCCAAGCTTGTGGCATCATATTCAAAAAGACTTGAGGCTGGAATTGCTGCCAAAGGTGCATCGACAAAGTATTGAGCAAAGGCTGTGAATACTTATGTACATGTGATTTCTCAGTTTTTTTTTTTTAATAAATTTGCAAAAACCTCAAGTAAACATTTTTCACGTCATTATGGGGTGTTGTGTGTAGAATTCTGAGGAAAAATTTGTTGAATCCATTTTGGAATAAGGCTGAAACATAACAAAATGTGAAAAAAGTGATGCGCTGTGAATACTTTCCGGATGCACTGTGTATGTGTGTATATGTATGTATATATATATATACACACACACACACATAATATTACTATAATGTAGTATCTTGTCTGTCTATCTATCTATCACATACTGTCTTTCCACACAAGTCTCTCTATTATGTAGCATCTTTCATATCTTTCTCTCTGTTTATTATGTTGTGTCTTTCATATTTGTCTGCCTGTCTGCCACAAATACATTTTAAGGCCACTTTTATGGTTGCCTTTTTCATGGCAGACCTAAGGGCGAGTGTGTTGGTTTTTTTTTTGGTTTTTTTTTTGTAAATTTAATTGCAAATAATCTTCTATTTTTCTTGTCCTATTAAAACATTTATTTGTTTTTTTGAAGTCTAACATTTTTCATTTTTCTTTACAGGAGTGTGTACTCTGGGCACAGTAGGCTGCTACGTGGCTGGCATTGAGTTGCTGCACTGCAAGACAAAGTTGCCCCCAGGGGTAGAGGGGACGTATGGGTGGTCCTTCTGTTTGGCAGCTGTGTCTGCCCCTCTGCAGTTCATGGCAGCTGCCTTATTCATTTGGGCCGCCCGCACAAATCGACAGGAATATTCACGCATGCAGGCTTACCGAGTTGCATGAGCCTGAGAGACAAGTGGACCTGCAGCCATGTGAATGCACTGTTTGTGTACTGCAGCAGTGGCGCAGTGGTCTGGCCGTGCACTGAAGAACATTTGAGGTTTTGCTTTTTGCTGTTTGTTTGGATCATGGCAGGAGAAAGAAAGGTTAGTTTAACAAAAGGAGTCAGGTGGGTTACAAAATTCAGTCTTACCATTTAGTTCATGGAAATGCAAAATTGTCTTTCTGTTCCGGTCTAGCTCTTTTCTAATTTTAGGTTTAAATATTTCTTGTTGTTAACAGATGTGTGAAACAAATAAGAAAACTTCTTAAAACTATGAAACGATCCCAGATTGCCATGCTACACTATATATTATGTCTGCCCTGCATTAAATTACAGATTGCAGTGCGTTACGAAGACTGTAATCATAGGTTTAACATGCATATCATAGATTATAACTTACATACTTAAACTAAAAAATGTACAACACAGCCATGTTTTTTCAACAACTGAAATTTATTCAAGCTAAATTTATTTTACTTTTTTCAATCATCGTGTTTCCTGCCTAGCAACACTGAGAGTAAGGTCAGAATAAATCCAGGATGGGATGGCACTCCATCAAATGCCATACTTTCATGCCATTTCTTTTTTTGAATAGGTAAATATCAGGTTTTACCCTTCGAGAACACTAATAAGCCATAAAAAATGTTTGTCTAGGGGCAAGTAAGATGGTAACATGATCTCTCAGCTAAAGTGAGAAATATTCTGACCTTATAAAGAAATAAACTCAAGTGTATTATTTGCACAGTGAGTGTGTTAAATTGCAAATTTAGTTATGGAGAAAATCGAGAAATGGCAGTTTAATACATTTATTTTCTGTTTTTTTTTCCTCTCCTAAATTTAAAAGGAGCTTAAACAGACCCAAGCCACATTTTAGTTTTAGTTCATGATGAGCAAAGCAGTAACAAATTTGTTTCGCATACAGTTTGGAGAAATCGCTCCTACAATTTGTTTTACATTTAAATGTCAAAATAGCAAAACTTTCCAAAATTAAATTTTGTAAGTTTTTCAAGCTCAGTAGTTTGTAAAGTAAGTAATATTGCTCCCTAAGGTTTATTCCACCGCCAGAACCCATCTTACTTTCCATAGCCGATCGTCAGAGCTGCCCGTCCTTCCTTGTGATTCCATTCAGTACCATCATGCTGTCCTCCTGCATGCTGCCAGTTCCACCTCACACCAAGTAACACCATCTATCTTTAGTCTCCCCAACTTCGTAAGCTACTCGCCGGTGGTCTCGTACCCAGGCCAGTGTCTTTTAGCGTTGGTGGAGTGCTCTGTAGCCAGACATCCCAACTCTTTGTACGCTCTGCACCCTAAATCAACGGTGCTATGCTGTTGTGTCATCGAGAACAAGGCTGCAGACGGAACGAAAAAAATAAATGTGCTAATGGTGTGAACTTTTGCTTGAGGTGAAACACAATTTGTTTTGCAAATTATTTTCTGAAGTGAAACTTAAGTTTCACTGTGAATTCAATTTTGCATGAATCATTTAGTAAACTACTAGTTAAGTAGGCTTCAGGTGATATCCATAGTTTCATTCATTCAGTGAAGTTTTCACAACAACTACTTTGTTTTCAAGGAAGTGTGATGGTTATTTAATGCAAGATCGACCACATGTCCATTTTCTGCATTTGATTTTGCTAGATTACAGGAAGCCATACCTGCTAAACTGACTATTATTGCTAAATTTGTTAATTCACTCATCTCCTGAACCCGTTAATTACTTTACAATACAATTTATTTTTGTATAGCCCAAATCACAAAAGTACTACGATGGGCTTTAACAGGCGCTGCTTTTTGATAGCGTCCCTAGCCTTGACTCTCTAAGAATTCACAAAAAAAGCCCTAGTAGGGGAAAAAAATGGAAAAAACCCCGGGAAAGGCAATTCAAAGAGAGACCCCTTTCCAGGTAGGTTGTGCGTAAAGTGGGTGTCAAAAAAAAAAAAAAGGGGATACAATACACAGAACAGAACACAAATAATCCTCAATACAATATAACAGTAAAATAAAAAATATTACAAGTACAGAGCAGAATTCAACAGTAGATGATATCACGTAATAGGATTTGGATTTGTTCAGAGTCCTGGAGACCTCGACCGTCAAGCTGCCTCTCCCTATTGGCCAATCCAGCGCTGAGCCAGCCATTCTGAAGAAAGAACCCTTCTACCCGCTGATTCCTGCCATCCTCCATCAGAGATGACTTAACCTTATTTTACTTACCTTTACAATATTACAAGAAATTCAGGAAACAACTCTAGCCAAGAGGCCAGTTTATCACAGGGCATACACACACGTAGTCATTCTCACTTACTGGATAGTTTAGAGAGTTCACCTAATTGACGTGTACTTTGGTGTTTGGCAGACAGAGAGAATTCGCTAAATGCACTCCAGTCACTTTTCTGCCAGAAGGTGTACAGCTGTGTGAGGCCGCATTTTCAGTGACCCATGCAAATGCAGAACTTGCTAAAATGAACTTTTGGAGGTTTTTCAAGGTTGCTAGGTTAGAAAGTAAGACCTATTTCTCCCTAAGGGTTATTCCACCACAGAAACCCGCTCACAATGACTTTCCTCAGCAGCTCTTCAGAGATGCCCCCAAAGTTTCAGAGCGCGTTCCGTGCGGTTCCATGCAATATTATCGCATTTTCTTGCCTGCACGTTGCCACTCATTTCAGGGCAGGTAGCACCATCAGTTTCCCCAACTTCATAAGCTGATTGGTGGTAGTCACATACCCACGCCAATGTATTTTAGCAACATTGGCAGAAATTCAGGAGACAACCCTAGCTGGGATGCCAGTTGTGCATACATGCACATACTAATTCTCGCATACTGGGTAGTTTAGAGAGTTCACCTGATACACACGTACTTCTGGCCAGAGAGGGAGAATGCGCCAAGTCCACTCTAACCAGGTTTGTGCCCGTTTGAGGCCGTATTATTACAGTTTTTCTCAGTTGCTTTGGTGCATTTCTCACAACAGACTTAACATTTGCATAACAGCAAGTGCATTTCTCAAAACACTTAGTGCAAATGGCAAAACATCATGGATGACCAGCAAAAGCAGGTAACCTCTTCAAAATCCTTAATCCATGCCTCAAAAGCAAGTATTTACATCGCTGAATATGTCAGTGCCATCAAAATGCCAAGTCTATGAATCATCGTCCACGGATATGACAGCCAAAATGTAAAGTCATGTTATCAATATAAAATTGGCACAATCTAAACATTTTCTGATGCACAAAACATCTGAATGACAAGGGCAGGAAACATAAAAATACAAAACACCGATGGCGGGAGATTGATTCAAGAAGAATATTTTATTGATTGCACAGGTATATGGTGACATACCATGCACTGCACTTGCAGTCTAGCAAAAAAATGCATGTCAATACTTTATGCATGACATATGAAATGAAGGAAAAAAAATTACAACATCGAAAGCAATATATACATACTGAAACTCTAAATGCTCTCTACTGTACAGTTGCTGCTGATCCTGTATATTGGGCCACATGTTCTCATCCACATCACAACGGATATCTTCCTTTGCAATGCAGCGTGGAAAGAACCTCCTAGAATGTCTTATCCAGCCTCTGCAGGCGTCTGCTGTTATATCCCCACACGCAGCTTCCATGGCAGCAAGCAGTGTCATTTGTGTATGTGGGTTACGCTCATATACCTTCCACCTCCAAGCTGAGAAGAACTCCTCAGTTGGGTTGAGGAATGGGGAATATGGAGGCAGGAATTCCATCAGCATCCTGGGGTGGTTGGCAAACCATTGTCTGATTAGGTTGGAGTGATGGAAACTCACATTATCACAAATGATCACATACTGTGGTACATTTTCTTGACCAATCTCCTCTTCAGGAATGAGATCCCTGTAGAGGGTGTTCAAGAAGGTCAGCAGATGTTGGGTGTTGTATGGCCCCACAAGAGGAATATGAGTGTGGACCCCATTGTCCGAAATAGCCGCACACGTAGTGATGTTCCCACCCCACTGGCCTGGCACGTCAACAGTAGCTCTCTGTCCAATCAGATTACGCCCACGTCTTCTTCCTTTGGCCAAGTTGAAGCCAGCCTCATCCATGTATATGAAAATATGTGGTGGTTCACTTGATTCCAGGTCCATTATACGCTGTATCAAACAAGATACTACAGTAAGTTTGATGTAAAATGCATTTTCATTTTGGAGACAATGGAGTCAAATCTAACATATTCATGTTGCTTTCACAGCGGTAGCAAATGTGTCAAGGTGAAATCAACTGTACTGCATGTTGATATACAATGTTGGACTATTTGCTGTACAGTAGATTACAGTTACAGTATTACTGCACATGTTCAGTCTTACCTGCACATACTGGTACCGACGTTCCTTCACTTCATCACTATTCCTTTCAAATGGTACATAGTATAACTGCTTCATACTCATTTGGTTTCTCCTCAGCACTCTGTCAATAGTTGAGATGCTGACAGACTGGACATTCTCAAACACATCGTTGTCAGCAATAATGGCAGTTTGTATTTCCTTGAGTCTTATGGCATTATTTGCTATGACCATAGCACAAATAGCCTCTTCCTGTCGAGGAGTGCAAATAGGCCCCCTGCCACCTCTTCCAGGAAGTCTTGAAGTCCTGTGTGTCACAGTAAAAATACAACACTGAATGGACAACAGTAACATACATATTGTCTAGTGTGGACTATTGTAAATATATGACTTACTGTAACATTATAAAGTAATACACACAAATACAGAGTAAAATCGTTGATTTACACACCTGTTCTCTCTGCGAAATGTCTGAACAATCGAGGATACGGTTGTTCTCCCCAAATTTGGCTGCACCCTTTGACCTGCTTCAGCCATTGAAAAGCCATGATTTATAACATGGTCCACAATTGTGGCCCTTATTTCATCAGAAACTGACCTATGTGTTGAACCTCTTCTACCTCTTCTGTTTTGTCTCCTTACACCACACACCCCTACTCTTCTTGGTCTGGGCTATTGGCCCTGTTCATTTTCTTGCTGTTCTTCCATTTTCAGGTTGTCCTTCCTTATTGTGCTTCCACGCTGCATTGTGCCTTGTCTTTATATGCTTGCCAGCTGCAGGTTCAGGAGCAATTTTGGGGGACTGCTCAGTGATTAGTTGCTTGATTGATCTAAGATCTCACACCTGCCCCGACTAATGTGTCACCTGAGAGCAATTTACGGTGGTGCAGGAATCATTAGTATTGTGAATACAAACCAAAACAAGTTTTGTAGAAACCTATAAAATACACTTGACAGCCAATGATATCTTGTTGAACACTTTTGACTGCAATGACTTACACAATGAAAAAATGACAAGTTTGTCTGGAGTGTAAGACTATGCAAAAGAGGGCTACACAATGCATTTTGATCATCATGACATCAGCAACCGCTGATGCATGATATAACTGAGAATTGCACCTAAGCTTCTGCCTGAGTGAACTAAAGCAATTGCAAAATGACGAAAACACCCAGAAATTGCTGTTATGATGTGCACAACTGACTAAAAGTTGTGGGAATTGAACAAGCAGTTTTGAGAACTGCAATTCTGTTGTGAGAAATGCACCAAAGTAACTGAGAAAAACTGTAATGCCCTATTCCAAATGTAGAACTTTTGGAGGTTTTTCAAGCTTTTCAGGTTGGAAAGTAAGAAATATTGCTCTCTAAGATTTATTCTGCTGCCAAAACCACTCACTTCAGTGATTCCTCCAAAGTTTAATAGCTCCTTCCATGCGGTTCTACGTAATATCATCACACTGCCTTGCCTGCATATTGATGTTGCCAGTTCCAGCTCACACCACTGATTTCAGGGCAGGTAACACCATCTTCTCTCAGTTACCCCAAATTTCACACTGGAGAGTTTAGAGAATTAACCTAACGGACACGTAATTTGGAATGGTGGGGGAAACCAGTGCAGATAGAGGGCATGCGCCAAGTCCACTCCCACCAAGTTTGTGCCAGAAGGTATACAGCCATGTGAGGCCACATTATTAATTAGAGTTACCGCTTGTGATGTTTCACCTACACACTTTGTTCTGTTCATGTGAATCTTTGGCAGAAAACGTGTGCTTGTTCGGCACAAAAAGCAATTAAAGAACGCCTTCCCCATGAAGCAAAAAGCTATCTACACATGGCAAGCATTTATTACATCTCCCTTAATAAAATTCAACCACAAAAATGCCGTTTCCATCAGACCTGACTATTATTTATTGTATACATTGTAATAAGGCGAGAGGTCAGTGTTTCACATCACAACTTTGCTGATTCAGGTATCCGTGTTTCTTGAGCACCATCACACCGGGAACCACCCCTTGGGAGGGCATTCACCAAGTTGCTTATGTTTCCCATTTGTCGTATAGCAAATGAACACAGCAAAGCACTGCACCGGTTCAATCAATATATTTGTTAATAAAAACTAAAAAAAAACTTTAAGAAATGCAGTGCTAGTGTTATTGCTCTTTAACCGTATATTTGGCCAAATTGAAATTTATTAACATAACACAATTTTAGTTTAATAGTATCAGTTTAGGTTTTAACAGTTTAGATTTAGTTTTGAGATACGTCATGACGCATTTTTGTCTGAAATTGAGCATGTCCTGGCTCGGCAGGAGACAGATACCTAATTTCTTGAGGTGAACCAGGAGTTGCGTGCAAAAGGTAAAAAAAACAAAACAAATAAAATATAAACAAAGTGACCGAAACTCAGAGCAGAGGCAAGAATCCTAGTTAAAAATCAGGCAAGACACGAATTTCACTGGCAAAGAAAGTGCTTTCTTTCTGTGATTAAAAGATTTATCTGCAGATCGAATAAACCATGGTGCCAACACTGACCTTTTATCCCATCGTGCGGATCGAGGTCTTGACCTTGGAGACCACGCCTCTTGGAAACAAGACATGACCTTAACAACCGTTACACAAAATGGAGTCTAATATAGAAAAGAATGTAAGAACTTAAAATTCAACCCTGGTCACGACCAATCATTTAAATCCTTTTCAGTCGGCCAATAGCAAATGAGCGCAGCCATCACTTCACTGGTATTATCTATAAATTAATTAATAAAAACTAAAATAATTTTAAGAAATGCAGTGTTACTATTAATTGTCTTTTAACTGTTTATTCGGCCAAATCGAAAGTTGTTAGTTTGGTGATACATCATGAGACATTTTTGCCTCACATTGATCATATCCTGGCTCAGCAGGAGAAAGACAACTAATTGTTTGAGACGAATCAGGAGTTGCATGCAAAAGGCAAAAACAAAACAAAATATAGATTTACAAAATGTACTGTAAAACACTCGGAAGAAAAATGGCAGATTTACGTTCAGCATTCTTGTATTCTTTTTTTTTTTGGTTTGGCACAGTTCCCATTTATTCAGTTGGAAGTGAATATAAAATAAGCTTATCTCTTGCTTACATTTCCATTGAAATAAATTCTGCATTATTAAATAGTCAACATTACAGGCAGGAGAAAAGAGAAAAATGATAATAGACTGAATGTTGTATCTCATCTCATATCCATTTGCTAACCTTCTGTTCCATGAACCAAACAGCAAAACCTCTTCATTTTTCTCCGGCATGGACCCTTAAATGGTGTACTCTGGAAAAGAAAAGCTTGAAAAACACCGAAATTGTCTTGCAGTCAAGGAACCACTCCAAAGCAAAAAAACCACTCAAGGGCTCTAGAGTCTCGATATTTCAGTGATCGACCACTACTGGTCCTTTTAGCAGATCTGAATCTTCCATATAACCTTTCTGTACAGTAACTGCAGAGCAATACGGCTGAACTTCATGCTGGTCACAGGTTAGGATTTATTCAGCTAAGATGATTTTCTCGTAAAGATTTCTGATGTTGCTATTCCTGACAACTCTGATGTTAAGAGGATGGCTTGACTTATTGGGAAATTTTTAAGCTAAAATCTGACTGTTCTTCCAGATTTTTCACATGTGCACGAAGGCACCATGCGCTAGTGTAGCATTATTTTCAGGGTGTTGAACGTCCCAAGGTGCTTGCACACGTGTTGGTAAGTTTGGAAATTAGACTTCATTGTTTCTGTTCCCCTTGTTTTTTTAAAAAATCAAGAGAAAATGTACTGCAAGTAAGAGTGAAAATGTAATCGTTTTTGAAGGAGAAGATGAAAGACCTTCTCATTGGAGTGTGGGAATCTACTTTGTGTGAATATGTCATAATGATTATAGTAGGTAATAGTCATTTAAAATGTACAAAATAAACACTATTTATTTTCATAATTATATTTTGAATATGTTTAATCAAAAAGTGAGACAGAGTAGTTTATTGCCTCCCGCATCCAACAAGAGTACCAGAGATTAAATTTGATTTTTTTGCCAACATCTGTATTGCGGTCAGGTAGCTTGTCTTCAGCACTGCTACCTTACAAATCCAGAATCCTGGGTACAAATTATATGCCCAGTTGTTAATTGGTATTGGGTTTGCACATTCTACCAGGGTTTTCCTCACGTATCCCCAAAGATGTTCATTTTGGGTCAAACGGAGAATTCAGTCTTCTGTATTGTAAATGGGCCCTGAAATGAATTGCAGCCCTGACCAAGTCTTGTACCTCTCCTATGCCTGATTCTGGCAAGATAATGCCACCCCATGAGAAAACGAATAGGATTTGTCAGGTTTGAGATTGTCGTGTACCCAAGGCTGTTGTGAGTAAAGAGGCTGTGTTATTGAATGTATATTTTGCCACTGGTGGCAAGGGATGGATGTTCAACCATCATTTTATTTGTCTTTCCATTTAATTAAATCTTCTAAAGCAGCATGGCAAAATCAGAATAGTAATAGGTGTAAATATTAAATCTTTGGATGGTGCAAGTCTCTGTCTCTTCTCTGCTAATCATGTGCCAGTAACCATTTGAAAGTGTTTACGTGCAATAACAGAACTGCATAGTCCAGTAGGGAGGCACATGGTATCCTTGGTGGATGTACTAAGTATTATCATTTCTTATATGCACATACCTACTATTAAAGTAACACAATACTATTTAATTTTTTTAATAAATGTGGTTTTGCTGAGCGTAATTTTGTGAATCGATAGGGCACATCAGGCTTCTTCACAAGCACTGCAGGGCTGGCCCAGGCTAAGATGGAAGGCTCTGTCACCTGTAGTGCTGCTACAAACAATGTTCAGCTTTCTCGAAACATACAGAATGACTTCTGAGGGAAGTTCACAATTCATTACACCTATAATCACAACCCAGTAATGAGAATTGTAGCTACCTAATTCCAACTGAATTATTATTTTTGGACAAATTCTAATTTGTATTTGTGATACCATTCAGAATGTGACTTTTTTTTAGCATGTGTGTTTTGTTTTTGTTTATTTTATATATATGTAAAATTATTATTATTTTTTTAATGAAGATTTATCCCTGTGCACATTTGTAGTTGGCAATCAACGTATCGTTACCACTCCAAGACTCATTTGCATGTCATTGTGCTTTGTTCTAGCGTGTTAAATTGTAGAAGTTTTACTATTATCTGTGTCTAGAGGCACTATTGCTTTTGCCTGTGAGCACATAAAAAACATGAAGGTTTCGTTAATGATAATTAAAGGTTTGTTTTATGTGTAAGGAGATTTCAATGTTAAAGAAGCATCTATCCCTTATGAATTGATTGTCCAACCTTGCTCAATTGTTAATACTAATAAAGGGAGAAAGGATATGTGGATTCCACAAAATAATTTATTTTTGAATGATTGTTCATATTGCTTTGAGAAGAAAATTGTTTATTAAAGTCTAAATGTATCTTTAGTTTAATAATAATCTGAATTAATAAATCTCAGGCATAGTTTTTTAAATGGCTTGTTTGACCATGACTAGCATTTCTTAGTTCCATAAGATACTGATTTAAAATTTTTTAAAGCAGATGAAAATATGAAGGAAGTGTCATTCGGGTTAGTTGATTTATGAAAGTACTTTTCACACACCTTTAGCTAAATGTCTTGACTTAGTTAAAAGTCGTTTATATTTTGTTTAAGAAAATGTTAGCGATTCTGCTGTTATATTTATTCATATGTTTTGTGACTTTTCCATTGGTTGGGTTGATATGAATGAAGTAATTTTTAAATGTTGGTTTAAAAGGAAATAACCACTTTGTTATAGTGTATAAATGTACTTAATATTTCTTCTCCATAATTGTTTTCTACAAACCTGTGTTTTCAATTTTGAAGTTATGTAGCAATAAAGAATTAAATGATTGTAGGTATTGCCATGTGACGACTGTACTACAAAATAAAATTCTGGAAATTGAGAACGTTTATCTTTTCAGTTAGCAGCACATCTAGTATACATGATATATATGTGCAGGTCTGGACTTGGGGGGCATTATTGAGGAAAATGCATTTGTATTACAAACTAAATAAAATAAGGCTGCCTAGAGGTTTGGGATTGTTCTGTTTCTTCTCCTGTGTACAAGATCGTTGTTGGACATCTATTTTTAGTTTGGTTTTATGTAGATTTTATCATTTTTATTAAGCAATTATGAGATGGAAAGGTCTAAATTCTTTTTAAGACAGTGTTTTTGTGTCCAAGTTGTTCTTAAATCATTTTTTGGAAATCAGGAGCTAATTATGAAGTAAACTAAACTCAATATTATCAGTTTATGTAGTCACCAGCTAAAATACTACATGTTGCCCAAATATATTTGTATCAGGGGGTTAAGATAAAAAAAAATGTATATATATATTTCAGTGACCATTTTGTCATTGCCGCCATCATCTACACTACCTCTCTATCAATTTGTCTGCTGTCACGAGTCGAGAATTTGTTCCTTTTGTATTTGATGGGATTCCACAAGTGTGGTAAGTCTTGCTGGGTTGGCATCATTAATGCTCCTTCTTTTTATGTCCTGCTTTAATATGGTTTCATGAATACGTTCACCTTTATGGCTAAACGTTAGTGGACACCTGGCGCTCACACCTATTTCCGCTTGTTTACCCTAACCCATTCCAAAACCATAGGCATTAATATGGATTTGTCCATTCCATAACTGTGTCCACTCTTCTGGGAAAACATTCCAGAAGAGTTAGGAGTGTGTTTGTAGTGGGGCTACATAGTAGTAGGTATTTTTTATGTGTTTGTGCTGAATCTATCGTGTGTGTGTATAAGTAAATGTCCCCAGAAAACAAACGGGGAAGGACAATGCGGGGAGACCGCAACCCCAAGGCTGGAATTTCCTATTTCCACAATCATCACATCCGGGATATTTGTTATTTAAATGAGAGGAGGCAAGGAGATTGGAGAGCAAGGAGAGGCGGAGAGGAGAAAGGAGTCATTTTCACGTTCATCTTCCAAATCATCACCTGCAATCGGTGCGCAACTTTACCGTTTGCTTTTTTCATTATCCGGAACATCATAACAACAGCCAGTGTGGAGTAACCCCGGGGTTTGACTTCATTCGCCCATTGGCGAGGACTCACATGGTGAGATTGTTTTGTATTTTTTCGGGAAGGAGCAAAATATCATTTCAGCCAGTATTCGTTTAATTCAGGACTTTAATAACTCTGGACTCGTATACCACATCCACTCCAATCGCCGTTTGTTTTGGTTTGTGTTTGTGTTTTGTGTTCTGTGTGTATTCATTTATTGTTTAGGGACAAGGGAGGGCTTTGTAGTTTTTTGTTTTTTTTTTTTATTACTGTATATTTGTGTGCTCGGGGTAAATAGGATATATTTATAGAATTTTTCTCTGGTATCTTTGGGATAGTGGGGGATTGTGTACAGATATATAATATTGAGTATTTGTCTGTCCTTCTATATATATTCATTTCACTCTCAATATATCTGCACTTTATTTTACAGCACTGTTCTCCATTGCCGTTTATTTTGTCACTTAGGGGATAAAGGACTGTTTGTAAGGAGTATGGCTTGTTATTAGCTGGAGAATCCTCAGGTTAGCCAAGTCCGTAGTCTTGGTTGTGTAGTTGCCGGTCTGGGTAAAGGGGAAGGCCATTCCATGTTTATGTCCCCATTCAGCCAGAAGAGCATTTGTGTGGTTGGACAAGAAGACCTGGCTCACGATCAGCATTCCAGTTCATCCCAAATGTTTCAGTGGGGTTGAGGTCAGGGTTTTGTGTAGGTCAGTTTATCAACATAGGAACACGGTCATGCTGGGACACGATAGGGACTTCCCCAAACTGCTGCCACAAAGTTGGAAGCATGCCATTGTCTAAAATGCCTTTGTATGCTGTAGCCTTAACCGTACCCTTCACTGGGACAAAGGGCCTTAGCGCAAACGTTGCCATTAACTCACCTCCACCAAACTTTACAGTAGGCACTATGTACTCCTGAAGGTAGAGTTCTCCTGGCACCCGCCAAACCCAAGATTCATCCCAGATAGTGAAGCGAGGTTCATCACTCAAGAGAACACGTTGTTTGCACTGCTTCAGAGTCCAAGCCAGCAATTGATAGTGTGCATATTGATCTTCGGCTTGTGTACAGCTGCTCGGCCATGGAAACCCATTTCATGAAGCTCCTGATGCACACTTCTTGTGCTGAGGTTTGGAATTTTGTTGTGAGTGATGCAGCAGAGGCAATTTGTAGGCGATGTGCGCTTCATCACTTAGTTGCCCCGCTCTGTGAGCTTGTGTGGTCTTCGCCTACCATTGAAACTTCCCCAGGATTATATTGAACCCCAAAAACAGACTGGGGGGGTTCCAGTAGAATGGAAACTTTATCCTATTTCTGATGTTACACTTGTCTTATCTTCTTGTTCCCTTTTTTTCTCTTTTTAAAAAAAAAAATAAATAATTTATGAAAAAAACAAAAACGGAGACTTTTGAAAATGCTCTTCAGAGCCGTGTCCTCCTGAAAACGCTGGCTCACCATTTCACTGTGGATGGCTGAAAATGTAGAGTTTTGAAAACGCTGACTCTAATCGCGCTCTGATTGGTTCGTATCCCCTCCCTGACTGCATCTTGCTCGTTACAACATCTCCTTCCCTGATTGGCCGCCCTTCACAGAAGAAAATCATAGTCCAACACAGCAGATCTAGAGGAGTTGCTTTCCATGCCACTTGTGTTTTAACTTACCTGTCTGTACATAAAGTGTGTTTCTCCTGACAATTCTATTTCCGTCATGTGTTTTCGGTCATTTTAATTCAGGAAGAGAGACTTTCGTAAACGATGTGAAAATGCTAGTGTGGACAGAGATCTTTTTACTTCAAATCAGGCATTTTTAAATTAAATCGTACAAGTGTGGACATAGGCTAAATTATTCCTGTTTTAGTGACTCTTCTCCATATTGGGTTAACATCTTGTCCAAGCACCCAATCCTGCCTCTAATTGTTATCAAACTTTATCCAGCGTTGAAGTTCGATTTAGTGAGTTTAGAAATAGAATGACTGGCTGCATAGTTTTGTTTAAGTCGGGTTGATGCTGCTCCCTGTAACCTTCAATACAAGAAGTCATACAATGAAAGGTATGAGTGGATTATTAATCTCTCTCTATTATAAAAGAAAATCTTGAGACGAGACTATTTCCAAGACATTTTTTCAAGTCCTGCGAGGCGAGACTAAT
>JANRMT010062855.1:7655095-7667721 GCA_026402145.1 Polypterus bichir lapradei
AGACTATTTCCAAGACATTTTTTCAAGTCCTGCGAGGCGAGACTAATCCCAAGAAATTTGTTCAAGTCCCACCCTCCTCTTAACCATTTCCAGTTAACTGCCCACGCCCGCAGTCCTCTCACCTCTCATTGGTGTGAATGCTTTTGCCAGACACAGTTCCCGCTCTTTCAGCTCTTATACATTTTTACGTTTTCCTCACTTTAAGTTCCCGTTAAAAGAACTTATTAACTTAACTTATTATGTCTAAATCTTATTGAAGAATTTTATCTCAAAGGGTTATCAACAGAAGAAATGAGTACACAGGCAATCCTAGCACCGATAAACGATGAAGTGAAATGAATTAACGCAAAAATTGTCGATCGGTTACACAGCAAATTGGTTAAATGTGTATCAATAGACTACACTGAAACAGTTGGTGGTGATGGTGCGGAATTTACAATATCCCATAGGATATCTACAGCCATTAACACCATCTGGTCTTCCACCGGCCGAATTACTGTTGAAAGAAGGATGTATCGTAATGATTTTGTGTAATTTATGTCTGAGTGATGGGCTATGCAATAGGACAAGATCAGTTGTATTCGAAACTGGTCGAACAATTCTGACATGTAAAATTTTAACAGGCGACAAGAAAGGTAATGTAGTACATCTTCTGTGGATAACATTAGATACCAAAGGAGATCTTAATATGCCGTTCGTATTAAAACGTTAACAGGTTCCCGTTAGAATAGCTTTTGCTATGACAATTAAAAAATCACAGGGACAAACATTCGAAAAAGTTGGTTTATTTATTACAGAGAAACGATATTCACTCAGGGACAGTTATACATTGCATTGTCACGATGTAAGTCCAAACATGAAACCAAAATTCAAAGCGATATTGACAAGTTAATTCAAAAAATTGTTTTTAATGAAGTTATACAGTAAAAGTGTAAGTTTTAAAAGTATTTGCGTGTTAATTTCAAAGCCAGACGGAACGAAAACGTATAACGCAATGCATACCTCTAATGCAACATGAAACAATTTTCTTTCAATTGATTACATTTTAATATTTTTTAATTTGGTTAATTACTCGCTGTAATGTAAAATAGTACTATTAGGCATATGTAACAATTCCCATGAAAATAACAATCTGTTTAAATTGCACATCCGCATCCCCAAATACAAGCGGGAGATCTGGGAAGTGGCTAGCGCGGAGTGCCCACACAGGGGTTGGCAAGCAAAGTGAGCAGGGGACAGAGCCCCCTAGTGCTTTTTAAAAAAAAATAAAATAAAAATGTCCTTGTGTCCAAGTGGGTTCCTCCTCAGGATGTCCTCTTAAAAATCTCAAATGTCATACATGTAAAATTAGGTGGCAACTTAGAAAAGAGCTGTTGTTAAAAAGCCAAGGTGTGTATATGGGGTTACACCTCGAAGAAGTGGCATCCCCTTCAGGGCTGCTTCTTATCCCACCTTGTACTTACTGAGAGGCTCCAGCACCCCTTAGCCCTTCATACTCCCCACTGAGTGAGTCAATACACAACCTGATCCTGATATTTTACATTAGATAATGTCTTGAATCAAATCCAGAATCATAAATCTGTGTACTTAGTATCTGGCTGTAAGCCCCAGAGTTCCATCTGTTCATGTATTTGTCTGGGCGCTGAATAAATCTAATCGAAAAAGCAACATTTGGTGTTAAAATACCCGCGCTTCGCAGCGGCGAAGTACTGCTTTTAAATTTTTATTAATAAGAAAAGTAAACCTTTTTAAACTTAGGGAAAATATACCAATAATTATTTGTTAAGGATCTCTTTGTATGCCAAGTTGTCAGTTCAGCACTCCGGTTGTAATATGACCAAGCTGTGCGCTGAGCTTACTCTCGAGCATGCAACGTATAGTTGGCCATGTGAAAAGCAATCTTGCCTCAAATCAATGCCAACCTTTTGTAGGGTCTGTCCCTGAGACTTATTAATTGTCATCACGAAGCAGAGCCTTACTGGAAATTTAAGGCATTTGAATTGAAATCGGAGATCAGAGGGTATAACGGGGATGCGAGGAATAAAAACTCTCTCCCCTGAGCAACTGCCAGTAAAAATAGTTGCCTCAATTAGGTTCTTTTGAAGACACGTGATCTGAAGTCTCGTGCCGTTACAAAGTTTCGGTGGCTGTAAGTTTTTCAGTAACATTATTGGTGTCTCAACCTTCAAAATTAGATTATGCTCAGGAGTGCCTGGAGGATTCAGAGTGTGCAGGAACTCTAGCGACAGCGTGTCTATTAACTTGTAGATTTTTCTGTGAGTATTTGGCAGCAGCGTCACGAAGTTGTTTCTGCAAGACCGCGTTAGCTGCGGAGCTCAGCTCGGAGCGAAATGAAGTGAATGAAATGATGTGAATGGGAGGGGAGTTGATGACGTGACTCCCCCACCCGCCTTAACTGTCCATCCCTCCACATACACAGTCTCTCGGCATGACAAACGCCAGCGGCAGCGTGTCTATGAACTTAATTTAAACTTAAGCTTTACACTTTGCTTTCCTATTGATATGTCTACACAGGCTTGTTCATCTTCAGAGGGTTGTTCCTCTCTTACTGCATCAATAAACAGCTCCTCTTCCTCTTTATCTGAGACATCACACACTGCATGCACGGGTTTACTTTTCTCAGTCCTGCAAACTATAACGAATTGGTTCAATTTACCACATTTTTTACACTGTCTTCCTTTAGCTGGACATTGACTTTTTCCACCGTGTGCTTTGTTTCCGCAGTAGCTGCACTTATGAATATGCTTGTATGTGTCACTCGCTTCGTATTCTTTTGCTGCCGTCTCAATTGTGTAATGCGTTTTTTTGTTCAGCGCTCTTTGGAGCTCTTGCTTGTTCTCTGCGTACTGCGTTCACATTCAATTCACGTGAGCCGCTCGGAGTACATGCATCGAAGGTTCTCAGCTGTGCTTGTGCTATCTCGTGCGATCTTGCGATGTCCACGGCTTTATTTAATGTTAGCTAAGACCCAGCACTTAAAAGTTTCTGTCGCACTTTCGCTGAGTTTGTGCCATACACTATTCTATCCCTGACCATCTCATCTTCATTTGCATAAGCACAGTCCTTCACCCGCGAATATTTAGCAGCAGCGTGTCTATTGGATTGCTGCTGCTGGACGGCCTTATATGGGCAGGCACTCAATTACGTGGGATGTGTGACGATGCGGGACGCAACTCCGCCTCACACAGCGACCGAGCTGCAGGCTATGGCCGTATATATGTACGTAAGTAGGTTCCAGTTATGACCGTTACGTGTAGAATTTCGAAATGAAACCTGCCTAACTTTTGTAAGTAAGCTGTAAGGAATGAGCCTGCCAAATTTCAGCCTTCTACCTACACGGGAAGTTGGAAAATTAGTGATGGATGAGTGAGTGAGTCAGTCAGTCAGTCAGTCAGTCAGTCAGTCAGTCAGTAGGGCTTTGCCTTTAATTAGGGAAAATATACCAATAATTATTTGTTAAGGATCTCTTTGTATGCCAAGTTGTCAGTTCAGTACTCCGGTTGTAATATGACCAAGCTGTGCGCTGAGCTTACTCTCGAGCATGCAACGTATAGTTGGCCATGTGAAAAGCAATCTTGCCTCAAATCAATGCCAACCTTTTGTAGGGTCTGTCCCTGAGACTTATTAATTGTCATCACGAAGCAGAGCCTTACTGGAAATTTAAGGCATTTGAATTGAAATCGGAGATCAGAGGGTATAACGGGGATGCGAGGATTGTTATAATAATATTTTATCTAATAATCTATTATTATTAGATAAAATAATTTAGATAGGAATATAAGTAACAAGCTGGTTAAGTTTGCATATGATAAAAAGATAGGTGGATTAGCAGATAATTTTGAATCTGTTATATCATCACAGAAGGACTTGGATAGCATACAGACTTGGGCAGATTTGTGGCAGATGAAATGTAATGTTAGTAAATGTAAAATATTACACATAGGAAGTAAAAATGTTAGGTTTAAATACATAATGGGCGGCTGGAAAATCGAGAGTACACCTTATGAGAAGGATTTAGGTGTCATAGTGGACTCTAAGCTATCGACTTCCAGACAGTGTTCAGAAGCCATTAAGAAGGCTAACAGAATGTCAGGTTATATAGCGCCTTGATGTGTGGAGTACAAGTCACAAGAGGTTCTGTTCAAGCTCAAGACACTGGTGAGGCCTGATCTTGAGTACTGGGTGCAGTTTTGGTCTCCAGGCTACAAAAAGGACATAACAGCACTAGAAAAGGTCCAGAGAAGAGCGACTAGGCTGAGTCCAGGGCTACAGGTGATGAGTTATGAGGAAAGATTAAAAGAGCTGAGCCTTTACAGTTTAAGAAAAAGAAGATTAAGAGGAGACATGATTGAAGTGTTTAAAATTATGAAGGGAATTAGTCCAGTGGATCGAGACTGTGACTTTAAAATTAGTTCATCAAGAACACGGGGACAAAGTTGGAATCTTGTTAAGAGTAAATTTCACACAAACATTAGGAAGTTTTTCTTTACACAAAGAACAATTGACACTTGAAATAAGTGACCAGGTAATGTGGTAGACTGTAAGACGTTAGGGACTTTGAAAACTCGACTTGATGTTTTCTTGGAAAAAATAAATGGATAGGACTGGCAAGCTTTGTTGGGCTGAATGGCCTGTTCCCTCGATTTCCCCCTCTGCTCCACAGTTTAAAACGACAAATCAAACAAGTCAGACATCGTGATCAAAGCTCACGTAGACTTTCATTTAAGGGGATTGGAATACATTTCGGTCACACAATAGTTTGACTCCAAACTTTCGAGGCATCATAATGTTTGGGACAATTGGCGTCACAGGTGTTTGTGACTCCTCAGGTGGGTTTCACGGCTTCATAAAATACCTTGGCTTGCTTCTACCCTTTGGAGTCTGTAGTGGCCATTGTTCAACATGAGGACAAGAGCTGTGTCAATGAAAATCAAAGAAGACATTCGGAGACTGAAAAACAAGAATAAAACCTTTAAGAGACATCGGCAAAACCTTAGGATGACCACAGTCAACGGTCTGGTCTATCATGAAGAAGAAAGAACAAACGAGTGGGCTCAGTAATCACAAAGGGACTGGTAGGCCAAGGAAGACGCTCCAATGCTGATGATAGAAGAATCTTCACTATGGTCAAGAAAAAGCGCCAAACACCTGTCCAACAAATCAGTAACAGTCTCAGGGGGCCGATGTGTGTGTCAAAAGACTTCATGAACAGAAACACAGAAGACACACTGCAAGATGGAGGCCACAAAATAAGGATGGCCAGATTACAGTTTAGAAAAGGGACTTCAAAGAGCCTGCAGAATTCTGATAAAAGTCTTGTGGACAGATGAAACAAAGATGAACCTCATCAGAGTGATGACAAGAGCAAAGTGTGGAGACGACAAGGAACTGCTCAAATCCAAAGCAGACCACCTCATCTGTTAAAGATGGCGGTGCTGGGGGTCTTATGTCTTGGGCATGTATGGCTGCCACAGGTCCTGGCACACTTCTCTTCATTGACGATGGAACTACTGGCAGCAGTGGCACAATGAATTCTGAGGTGTGTAGAAACATCTGATCTGCTGAAGTTCGAGTAAAGTCCTTCAAACTCAGTGGACGGCACTTCATCCTACAACAAGATGATGGGCCAAACAGACTGCTGAGGCCACACAGGAGTTTATCAAAGCTACAAAGATGAAACTCCTTGAATGCCTAAGCCAAGTCACCCGATTTCAGTTCAACTGAGCAGATCTTCCATATGCTGAAGAGAAAACTTAAGGGGACAAGATCCCTGAAACAAGCAGGAGCTGAAGATGTCTGCATTAGAGGCTTGGCAGAGCATCACTAGAGAAGGCCCTCAGCACCTGGTGATGTCGGTGAATCGCAGACTTCAAGCAGCTGTTGCTTGCTGGGATATGCAACAAAGTCCTAAATGTGACAAGGGCTTTAATAGCCCTGCCACTGCTGTGTCCAAACATTATGGTGCCCTGAAGTGACCGTGTAGACCAGTGGTTCTCAAACTGTGGGGCGGGCCCCCCTAGGGGGGTGCGAAGATGTGAAAAAAAAAAAACAAGAATCAAAAATATGAAAAATACATATATTGAAACCAAAACAAATTAACTTAAACTACATTCTGATACTAGAAAAATAAATATAGAGTTAGATAAATGTCGATAAAGGTTATCCATCCATTATTCTAGCCGCCATATCCTAACTACAGGGTCACAGGGGTCTGCTGGAGCCAATCCCAGCCAACTCAAACCCCGGGTAGGGCGCCAGCCCACCGCAGTCGATAACAGTTAAGTAGGTATAATAAAATATGCATCTATGATATATCATTAATTAAAAAAGAACAAATTGGTATTAGTGGGCTCCTTTCAAAAAAACGTTAGGGGGTGCATGATTAAAACTGTTATGAAAACTCGGGTCGCAAATACGTAAAGGTTGAGAAACGCTGACATAGACAAAGAGTGATGTGACCGAAATGTCTGCAGATCCCCTCAAATGTGCACTTTAATCACAAAGTCTGAATGGTGTGATTTCTCATTTTAAACTGTGGAGCAGAGGGGTGAATCGAGGATGAGTGTGTCTTTGTCCCAAACATCATGGAGGGCACTGTATCTTTTTCTCATTGGTCAGCTTGGCCCCTGTAATTTCTTTTGGATTTTTGACCTTTGTTGGTGAGATGAGCTTTACCAGGATGAATCACTTCACTTTCTGGCAGCACGAGTCTGATTTACAGCAAACTCAGGAGGTGACAGCTTTAGAATTTTTTTTTTGCTTCTCCTCCTCTTCTTCTTCTTCTTTTTTTTTTTTTTTTCAGACATCTCCGACTTCTGACTAATTCTAACAGAAACTCGCTCGGCCCACTCGTATTCCTCATGGGTTTGTGGTTTCAGACTGCGAGTGTGCATCGCACGCAATCAGGGCAGTGACCTTCCACTCAACTCTCAGCCTTTTGTCCTTTGATAAGAAGGCAGTTGGCCAGCTTTTAACCGTTGATTTTATTTGTGTTATTAAAGATTATAACAGTATTACTGTACACTCTGCTTAAGATGAAATTGAGTTGAACTGTGAGAACATCCTCACAAGTTTCTTACACGTTTCTCAGCATTACTGTAGCACTGGAACCATCAGGATGCTTCGGTTATTTTTTGAACTGATTTCTTGTCCTATTGGAATAATAATTAATAATTAGGAACTAACGTTCTTATGAAAATCCATGATTGAGTGGAGTGGTGGCTCTGAGGCTAAGGATCTGGTATCCCAAAGGTTGCCGGTTTGAATCCCCGTCACTGCCAAAAGAGATTCTACTCTGCTGGGCCCTTGAGCAAGACCCTTAACCTGCAATTGATCCAGGGGTGCTGTACAATGGCTGACCCTGCACTCTGACCCCAAGGGGTAGGCGACAACTAACAAATTCCTAATAAGGTGAAATAAAGAATACAAAAAAAAAAGCAAATAGATGCCCAGGGTACGAGGTCATGACAGGTTTGCATTGGTACGGGGCATCATATTTAGTTATTTGGCCATTCAGGCTCTGTTTAGTTAGAGACATACAAAGGGATAGAGCAGCATTTGCCAGTCTATGGGTGGTGCCCGCCTCCCCACCGCTCCGATGATCACGCTCAGTTCACAGTGGCCGATCTTGGACGACCACCTTAACCAGAACAAGCGCTCTGACGATCGTGTTAGATTTAGCAAGTCAAGACAGAGGTAAAGAATTTAGGGGCAATTATTAAATCTCATCTAAATTTTAAATCTCATATTAATCAGATCACTAGGACAGCATTTTTTACACTTAAGAAATACAGCAAAAGTTAGAACTCTTATAACATTGTAGGATGCTGAGAAATTAGTTGACGCTTTTGTTTTCAGTCGGCTAGATTACGGTAACACACTCCACTCAGAACAACCCAAAAAAAGACTTTGATCGATTGCAACAAGTGCAGAATGCAGCTGCTAGAATCTTAACTAGGAAACGAAAATCCGAGCCCATTACACCAGTTCTGACGTCACTACACTGGTTACCCATGCAATTTAGGATTGACTTTAAAATACTGCTTATGGTGTACAAAGCCTTAAATAATTTGCTTTATCCTATATTTCAGAATGTCTGTCACCTTACACACCAAATCATAACCTTAGATCTTCAAATGAGGGTTTGCTTAGAATTCACCTATCCATTCCACTATATTCTAACCACAGGGTCATGGGGGTCTGCTGGAGCCAATCCCAGCCAACATAGGGCGCAAGGCAGGGAACCAATCCGGGGCAAGGCGCCAGCCCACCGCAGGACACCAAGCACAATTTCGGATCGCCAATTCACCTAACCTGCATGTCTTTGGACTGTGGGAGGAAACCCACACAGACACAGGGAGAACATGCAAACTCCACGCAGGGAGGACCCGGGAAGCAAACCCGGGTCTCCTAGCTGTGAGGCGGCAGCGCTACCCACTGCACCACCATGCCACCCCTTGCTTAGGATTCCAAGAACTAAACTTAAAAGAAGTGGTGAGGTGGCTTTCTGCTGTTATGCACCTAAAATCTGGAATACAAATTTACTGATAGAAATTCGCCAGGGTGATATGGTGGAGCACTGCTGAAACTGCTGAAACCTCATTATTTTAACATGGCTTTCTCATAACTAAGGAGAAAGGAGAAGCGGTCGGATCATCTGCTGGCTTGCTGCTGTTGGTGAGCTGCATGTTCTGCTTGTCGCTTGTCATTGTTCTAAGAGCTGGGAGCACATGAAGTGTGTCTGCCAAAAGCATTCCAACAATTGCTAGGGTAGTTGTCCGTGAACTTGTTTTAAATCGGCGGTTCCCAACCTGTGGGGTGGAAGTAACAAAAAAGGGGGCACGAAGATGTGAAAAAAAGAAAACAAGAATCGAAAATATGAAAAATACATCTATTGAAACCAAATCAAATTAACTTAAACTACACTCTGATACTAGAAAAATAAATATAGAGTTAGATAAATGTCGATAAAAGTTAAGTAGGTATAATAAAACTTGTAGCGGTGTATCGGCAGCAAAAAATGTAGGAATACATTTTATTAGGGTTTCAAAAAAACATTAGGGGGTGCGCGATTAAAACTGTTATGAAAACTCGGGTCGCAAATACTTAAAGATTGAGAAATTGTAAGTAGGGCGTGACGTGCAAAAGTCACCATCTCACGGGTTTTGCTTCCTAAGGTTGTAATATCTAGTCTTGTGTGTCTTCCAAGTGTCACTCTGAGATGATCAAGTCTCGATCGTTATCTTCAACCCCCCCACAGAGGCGCTCCTGCCACTTCACGTCTCTCCCACTCGCATTGTGAAGAGGGGGAGCTGAACGCACACAAAGGAGATGCGGTTGGATCAGCTGCTGTCTTGCTGCTGCTGCTGACGAGCTGTGTGTTCTGCTTGTCGCGCTTTGTGTCGATCATTTCAAAGCCTGTACAGCAGCTGTCCTTTTGCTACTTCTCGACTCTGCTGCTCGTGTTGTGAAGTGGTTGGCTGAACGCACGCTAAGGAGATGCATTCGGATCATCTGCTGGTGAGCTGCGTGTTCTGCTTGTCGCTTGTCATTGTTCTAAGAGCTGGGAGCACATGAAGTGTGTCTGCCAAAAGCAGTCCAACAACTGCTAGGTTAGATGTCCGTGAACTTCTTTTAAATTGTAAGTAGGGCGTGACGTGCAAAAGTCACAGTCTCATGGGTTTTGCTTCCTAAGATTGTAATATCTAGTCTTGTGTGTCGTCCAAATGTCTCTCTGAGATGATCAAGTCTCGATCGTTATGTTCAACCCCCCCCAGAGGCGCACTATGCTCCTCCACTATGCTCGCGTTGTGAAGGGGGGGGAGCTGAACGCACGCTAAGGAGATGCGGTCAGATCAGCTGCTGTCTTGCTGCAGCAGCTGCCGAGGTGCGTGTTCTGCATGTCGCGCTGCACGTCAATCTTTTCAAAGCCTGTACAGCAGCTGTCCTTCTGTCTCACTGCCTTGTCTCACGGGACGTTAAAGTGTCTCTGAGAAGATCACATCTCGTCTCCCTGGTCTCCCTGCCAGAATTTTTTTTTATAATAGAGAGATGTACATTAAAGAACCAACAACAAAGAACAAACATCAACAACAAATCAAATTAATAATATATTGAGCAATTATTATAAAAGTAAAGCTGAATAAATCGGATTCTGCAGCTGCATGAAAAAAGAAAAAATCGAGTATGTCTTCAGGTAAAGCACCACTTTTGGTTGATGGATTTGGCCCAGCAGTTAATACAGATCTATCATTTTGGTGTAACAACCACATGCCAAATTTCATCCATCTATCTCATTGCATTTTTGAGTTATCGTGTTTACACACACAGATATAATTCCAAAAACTGGTATTTTCAGACTCAGGGAGATCTAAAACATCAAAATCAAATTATTTCATGATCACTATACTTTGTACAGTATATGAGAAAGTAAAAAAGACAGCGAGCTCACAAACTTGAAGCTCACGGACCGGGAGTGATGGACGCTTCTCAGAATGCTTACCAAGGTCCACAAAACATCGAACTGAATCCACACATCTGTGACTCGCTCTCAGCAAGAACTGAATGTCGTAAGCTTCACAAAGCTTGGAATTTATGGCAGGGCTGTCAGTCGGGAATGCACCACTTGTGTTCAAGGTCTGTGCACAAAGACCCATAGTCTGTTTTAAGGAGTATAAGTCCTGGACCCCTGAGCTTTTTAATTTTTTTTACATTCACATTGCATTCATTTGCTTAGCAGTTGCTTTCATCCAAGGCGACTTGCAAAACACGTCAAAATAATTGAGTAAACATTAGTCTGGGGGACAGTTTGAGCACAATTGTGACAGGAGAAGGGGACAACGCTGATCATCACATGTGAAGAGCTCTAAACAAATACAACTGTGTTACACTTGCTTGGCTCCCCAAAAACAATCAGCCATTATCAATTGGGCAAAAATTGGCCTAACAGAAGAGTCTTCAAAGGCTTCTTAATCACATGGAGGTGGGCAGCTCATTCCATCAGCTAGGAGCTACATGTGAAAAGAGTTTGGACCAAGAAGTTGATGCCACGCTGAGGTGTCATCACCAGACGCAGTTCATCAGCAGCCTTGAGTGGTCGAGATGGAGCACAGGGCCCCAGAAGTGTCTCCATATACACACGTGCTGTCCCGTTGACTGCTCTGTGGGCAAACATCAAGGAATTGAACTTAATGTGTGCTGCTATCAGGGAGCAAATGTGGAGATCTGAAGAGAGGAGTGACATGTGCCTGCCTCAGCTGGTGCAACACCACATGGGCTGCAGTGGTTTGGTGACACAAGCTGGTCCTCCTGCCAGAGTGTCACAGTAGGCCAAAGTCTGGACCAGGAGTGGTCCTGCATACTGCGGCCAACACATCTTAATCTTGTGGACTATGTATATAGTGAATCTGTAGGACCGAGAAGGACCATGGTCCAGCACCACCCCAGACTTGGCAAGGGGTTGGTGATAATGAACCAAGCTGAACAGAGAAGGGTGCTGAACAGCCAGAAGAGCTGAAATAGCAAGAAGGTCCCTCTTTGGCAGGTTGTGCCGGACATGGAGCTCCATCATTCAGGCTGCGACCTCAGTGAGACATGCCGAGACTTCAGCTGATATCGTGTGGTCCTCTGGAGGGAACGACAGGTGCAGCTGTGACTCATCGGCAAAGCACAAATAGAAGAAGCCATGAGACAGGATGATGGGGCCTGACAAGGAGGTGCAACAGCAGAGCGCTCTTCATTTACAGGTCATTAATGTCTGTCTGAGCAGAAACTTGCTTTTAATATAACACATGGAAAGGAAAAGGGCACTATATGACAGATAGATTGATAGATAGATGGATGGATAGCCATGGAAGGCACCATATAATAGATAGATAGATGTGAAAGGCACTATAAACTGAAATAAATAGATATGAAAGCATATATGATAAACATATAGTTATGTATGGCATCATATGATAGATATATAGATGTGAAAGGCATAGATAGATAGATAGTGTGGCCCACCAGGCTGGAACCGCTACCTTAACCTGACACAGACAAGCGTGGGACACAAGTTCAAGACACACAGGTTTTATTTTTTTCTTTTTCTTGTGTGAAATGCCTTCCCTGTTTCCCACAGGAATAACACAGTCCAAAGCACAGCACACAAACACTCCTTCTCCACTATTTTCCTTCTCCTTCACTCCTCTTGGCAAGCTTTGTCTTCCTCCTCCCGACTCTGGCTCCCTGAGTGGTGGCTGCTGGCTCCTTTTATAATGCACCTGGAAGTGCTCCAGGTGCTTGATTACTCATTTCCGGCAGGACTTCTGGGTGTGGTGGAAAAACTGCCCAAAAGGGCTCAGCAGCTCTTGGCGGTGCCTGTGGATCCCAACAGGGTTGCACCACACTCCAACTCCTATGAAGCCCTGCGGGAGTCTGAGGCACCACTGCAACCCAGGGGGGCTGCCATCTAACATCCAGGGGGAAATAACGCTCTGGCCACTTATGCTCCCCCCAGTCCTCCCAAATTGGAGGCGTCCTGGCCAGGCAAGGGCCCCAGCTGCACACTACAATAGATATCTATCTATCTATCTATCTATCTATCTATCTATCTATCTATCTAT
>JANRMT010062855.1:7725436-7751767 GCA_026402145.1 Polypterus bichir lapradei
CTATCTATCTATCTATCTATCTATCTATCTATCTATCTATCTATCTAGCACCATTAACTAACTACCTATTGCACAGGGCCATTCATATGTATCAATCTATTATATAGTGCCTTTCATATCTATCTATCAGTATATTTAAGATACAATTCCAAGCAACTGTGTTGCCTGGCAGTTATGTTCATGCCCAATATTGGCAGTTCCTCAACCACTGGGTGAAATACACAAATTACACTATTTTGAAAAACATTGTCTGTTGTCTCCCAACGTTAACAAATCTGTTCATCGGCGGAGTGAAAAAGAGAGCAGGAAAGATTGCTGCTGACTCCACCCAGCCCAACCCAGCATCCATCTCCATCCCACAGGAGGTGTAGGGCTATCGCGACAGGAGCTACACGCCATCTCCGTAGCTTCTTTCCTTAAATTATTCAGATCCTAAATAAACTTAAATAGGGTTACTCCTGACTGTTTTTGCAATATATAACTGGTAACTGTGCTGTTTGTCTATTCATAGATAGATACTTTATTAATCCCAAGGGGAAATTCACAAATTGCTCAATTTGCACTATTTCATATCTATATTATTTTGTATATTTTTTTTTTCTATTTAATCGAGTTATTTACTGAAGTTTGCAAACATTTTGTTCAAGAAATTGTTGTATTTTCATAGTGGTTAGCACAGTGTCAGATAAATGGTGGGTGGAAATTGTGTTTCTTGACTTGGTTATGTTTTGTATTCCATGTTTTGCACCTGAACAAAGTCAATTCTAGTAGGTTTCACATGCTAGCAATACAGTGATTCTGATTCTACAGCAAAGGAGCACAAAAACCGCTTTATCTAATCTGCAGAGAAAGGCCAAGCAAAATGACACCTTTTATTGGCTAACTAAAAAGCCTCATTTTCTAATCTGAAAATGGATAACAAAACTTTGTCAATTTTGCCACCTAGTGGACAATAAACGCATTTCTCACTAAACCTGTGCATTTCCCAACAGAGTGTAATTGCAGACCGTAGTCGTGTAACACCCCAACATCACGAAACGCCCTCAAGGTCAGTCACGTAATACCCATCGTATTAGACTGTGATTAACATTAGGGCCCCGTTACACTGTGGTTAAGATTAGGGTCGTAGGAGAAGGGTTATCTGAGTCAAAGGGCGGTTTGTGGGCATTACCTGATCTATCTCATAGGTATTGCAAGCTGCAGCTACACCCTTCTCGTATTTCACCCAGTGGTTGACGAACTGTCTTTATTGAACTTGAACATAATTGCCAGGCAACACAGTTACTTGGAATTGTATCTTAAATATATTCATAGATAGAGGTGAAAGGCACTATATAATAGATTGATACATATGAACAGTATAATACATTTGCAATAAGTAGATAGTTAATGGTGCTAGATAAATAGATAGATAAATAATGCTTAAAAATCAAAATAATTTACAAAATTTTAAATACATTGCTACCAGCATGAATATATTTTAAAATATGTTATAATATATTTCTGGGATAAATATATTAAAAAAATCACGCAGTTCACTGAAATGTATTGTATAATATGTAAAATATGTAAATTACTGCCGTTTTGTTTTTTCAAAATATACTCTCAATATATTTTAAAACCATAGATGTGACAATGCTATTCTTTCCTTTTCCGATACGTCTCTAACTTTCTGGATTGAAAATACACGACTATAACAGCAGCAGCGGTAGCGGCGCCGCTCGTCACTTAGTCATTAGATTTATGCCTTAGAAATGTTTTATTTTAATTTTAGTTATAATGCATTCGTTGTGATTATATGCTTGCAAATTTAAATTTGAAATAAAAATGAAAAAAATTAATTTTGATGTCTTGTTCATTTACTAGCCCTACCGTACAGCTTCAGCGCGCGCTCCACAGTTTGAGAACAGCTGCTCAACGCTGTACATTTTTTCATTTTTCATGAAATGTCAGAAAATGTCAAACTTAACAATATATATTTTAGTGTGGAATATTCTGCCTCTTATGTGTGCTGATAACAATAAACCGGATTCATTCTGAAGCCCGTGTTTATTTTTTTTTCCAATTAAAGTCATAAGCCATAAATTATCTTTCAAAAATATTTAAACACACAGTATATTGCATGTGTTATACATAATGTTTTTACAAATACTGTATGTTTATTACAATATATTAAGGAAAATGAGTGCTTGATTATATTTAATATATAATCTTAAATATATATAATGGAACTACACTAATTTTACATTTGAGGAAGATAAGCCCCCAGATAGATAGATAGATAGATAGATAGATAGATAGATAGATAGATAGATAGATACTTTATTAATCCCAAGGGGAAATTCATATAATCCAGCAGCAGTATACTGATACAAAAAACAATATTAAATTAAAGAGTAATAAAAATGCATATAAAAGCAGACAATAACTTTGAATAATGTTAGCATTTACTCCCCCAGGTGGAATTGAAGAGTCGCATAGTGTGGGGTCTCCTCAGTCTGTCAGTGGAGCAGGACAGATTGTTCAGGTATTGCAATCAACTTCATTTTCATAAGAGGAGTTGATTCAGAGCGTATTCAGATATGCTGCAGTCTTGTGTTACAATTGTTTGAATTAATTTTGTCATCTCATCAGCCAACACTCAATAACCCAGAAAGTGTGGGTCTCACTTTTCAACTCAGCACTCCGTCTAAGGGTCTCGAACTGAAAAGTGATGACCTCTGCTGGGAACATCTCAGCTTTATAGTTGCTGGACTGGAAGGGGTGGAATCAGTTGCCCTCACTGGGTGATTTCTCTGCACTGTGGGTGGAAAAAGAAACAACATCACTAGTGACAGCGCCCTCTTGTGTGCCGGGGTGGTAGTGCTTACCTTTAATGACCCTGGAAGGTGACCTTATTTTATTTTATTTATTTATTTATAAAGCGTTTTAAAAACAACATCAAGGCTGACCAAAGTGCTGTACAATCAAAACCCAACATATCAGACAAACGATAACCATAGGGTAAAAGAAACAGAAACACATAAGAGCTGAAGAGATTCATAATAAAAAGTATACAGATGACCAACATATCATACTGGGTTAAAAGCCAGAGAGTAAAAGTGTGTTTTTAAATAAGATTTAAAGACAGCAAGTGAAGGAGCCTGCCTAACATGCAAAGGCAAATCGTTCCAGAGTTTTGGAGCTGTAACTGAAAAAAACAATCACCTCGGAGTTTGCATTGTGTCTTAGGAATAAAAGCATCTGGTCTGCAGACCTGAGAGAGCGAGATGGTACATAAGGGTGCAGCAGTTCCGACAAATAAAATGGGGCACAACCATTAAAGGATTTGAAAACAAATACAAGGATCTTAAAATGGATTCGAAAATGAACTGGAAGCCAGTGAAAGGAAGCCAAAATCGGGGTAACATGCTCATGCTTTCTTGTGCCAGTTAAAAATTCTTCTGACGTGCATGTATACATACTGTATATAGATAAATGAATACTGAAGTAGAGATCCATAAATGTAATATAAATTGGACAATCAATCATACGCATGCTAAAAGAAGACTCAACTAGCAGACAAAACAGGGCCAGTTGACAATGCAGGTATGAAAATTAAAAACTCCAGTGCATGATGTTCTCAGACAGATTGATCTTTTAGGGGTCATTTTTATGAAGCAAAGTCAAAATTCTGCTGCTGTAGCAAACTGTGTCTCCTCCTTCTCTACCTTCAGAGTATCCTACAATATTTTACAGCACGTGCATCTATAAGAGTCTATAACTTTACTGTAATTCAAATAATGAAGTTTATACTTACATAGCATGCACATTTAAATATAAATCAAAATAAGAAGCAATTAAAATGTTGAACACAAAGAAACAATAAAAGTGTCTAAAGATATGTTTTTTTAATAGATTTTCATTGGATACAAATATCAATACATAAATAAATAATGTGGAAGAAAACAGAAAGTGCTTAAACCCACTTAATCCCGTTCTTCTGATGGTGACGTGTTCTTGACCTCTGGCCTTGAGCTGCTCTAGTTAAGCTTTAGGTTTCTTGTTTGGACTCAGAACTTCATAACCAATCATAGGTAGACTTATGTCAGGCTTATCATGTCCATGAAGAAGTTTCTTAGTCAGTTGTTTCTGTCTCTCCACTCCCATCGTTGATTTATGGTTGACCTTTGGCATTGCTCCTTGACAGTTATCGACTACGATTTTGACATGTCCATGTCCTACTCCTTTACTCTTCTCACGGAACAGTGTCTGCTTGGCATAACAGGCAGGATGAGAGTGCTAATGAGGTATTGAATATAAAAATGGAAGTAACTGAGTGCTAATGTGGAGGTAGGCCAGAGCAGAAACCTTCAAGGATTAATTTCTGCAGCCAGGAGCTGATTGTTGAGTGGGAGAGGACATACACCCATTGCATGCCCCATTACACTACGGTTAAGATTAGGGTTGTGGGAGGGTCAGATGTTAACAGGCCATAAACCCCTCCAACTCAAGACTGTAGTCCCTCCCACTCGATGTTCGGCTCCTGGCTGCAGTGATACGCTTCTCGAAACCTTTGAAAAACTGCCACCCTCGAGGACCAAAAATGGAGACCCCTCTTCTAAAAGATGTCACCATGGCATTCATGGCATAATCAAGTAATCATAATCAGTTGAGGGATTGGTTAAACCATAAACCAGTAAACCGTACATTATAAATACGCGTATGAACGAGTCAGTATATAATATAGGGGTATGCCGTGCAGTTTTTAATTACATAACGCAGCATCACAAGAGCACATTTGCTGCTGTGTTTTCTCCTTTCATTGTTCAGATCTTATCGTTAGGATGTTGTGCTTTTTTTTCAATGTTAATCTGTTTATTTCATTATGAATTGTGTATTAGTATTACTGACAGGCTTTACTAATCGAGAGTCTAGCTATTACACACACCAACTTAAGGCTTTCAAAGCCGCATTCCTTTAATCTCTCTCTTTCCCCGTGGGCGATGTTCAGGTAACTACGTTTTCATTTCAAAACGTAGACATAAGTGTTTTTCACTTTTCATCCACACTAGCCCAGCATTTTAACTCTCATATATGGTGACTTTATTCTTTTTTAAAATTTTATTGAATTTATTAAAAGCAAGCAGCTTTCCAACCAATCAAGTCAAACTTGAACAAACTGAATTCAATTCAACCTCCACCCACCCGTAAGAAAGAGAGGAAGGCCAAGAGCCAGAGTAAAACTTTAAGAGTGGAAAAAAAGGGGGAGAAAATCCTTTACCCTAATTTAAATGCTTATTCTAAAATGGTATTGATCAGATCCTCCCAGGTTTTAAAAAAGTGTTGCCCAGATTCTCTAAGAGAGAATTTGATTTTTTCCAGTTTCAAATAGTATATAACATCAGTTACCCACTGACTTAAAAGAGGTGGGCTAGGATTCTTCCAGTTGAGCAAGACAAGTCTACGTGCTAATAGTGTATTAAAGACAATTACAGTTTGTGTGTCCTTCTTCACTTTAAGCCCACCTGGGAGCCCACCAAACACCGTTGCTGATGGCTTAGTAGGGATTGTGACACAGGGGCTGTCTGATAGGCATTTAAAGATTTTAGTCCAGAATGATGTTAATTTTGTACGCACCTAAAACATGAGGCCTAGTGAGGCTGGAGCTCGATTGCAACGTTCACAGGTTGGATCTCACACTAGAAATATTTTGGACAATTTCAAACGAGATAGGATGTGCTCGATAAAAGATTTTAAGTTGAATAATTGGATGCTTTGTGCATATGGAGCTCGAGTGAATTCTGTGCATGGCTGCCTTCCACTCCTTTTTCTGAAATGTTGAGTAAGAGATCCTTTCCCCACTGCATTCTGGGATCTTTGAAAGGAAGGGACTTTAAAATGTTTTTATATATTACAGAAATGCTGTCCGAGTCCTCAAGACTGATCAATATTTCTTCTGGAATAGAAAGAGGTGGGAAGTGAGGAAAATTGGGCCCATTTCATTTTGGAAATTTTCTAATTTGGAGAGATCGAAAAAAGTTGGAAGTGGAGATAGTTTGGAGAAAGTCGCAACTGGAACTTCCTCAGGTGAAACCCTGGCAGCAATACATCCTTATCTTGGCTTTAAGAGAAAAGTAAGAAGGACCCTTCATCTACTATCAGACCCCTTCTTCTTCTACTTCTTGTTGAATGTCGCAGCATTGATGAAGTGATTTTTTTTTGTGGCCCTATCCATTTGACACTCACCCAAGCTTAGTTTAAGATCTTGTAAACCAGGGGTTGCCAACTCCGGTCCTGGAGGACCACCTTGGCTACAGGTTTTCATTCTAACCCTTTTCTTAACGAGTGACCTGTTTTTACTGCTAAGTAACTTCTTTTGAACTAATTTTATCTGACTTGCTCTTGAAGACTCCGACCCCTTAATTGTTTTTCCTTAATTAGCAGCCAAACAATAACGAGATACAATATGAGCCAAAACATCTGGTGTCCATCATACAGTATCTGAAAATAAAAAAAGATGAAGGTCTCAGGAATTTCGATCTGCTTAGGTCCACAAAACATTTTAACGGAGCTCTTAGAAAAGAGAAAATCAACAATTTTGGAAATGTTTGCTAATGCATAATGAGAGCAGCAGCAAGCCACAGAATTAAAGAACGAGTTTAATTAACAACAAGAAACGGCGCCTAATTAAGCAACTGGTTGGAGTTTGAGGCCCTGACTTAGTTGGTCTTCTGTTGTCTCTCTCACTTCACATTTCATTTCTGTTTGGGTGTCATTTAAGGAAAGAAATGAAGCAATTCAGAGGAACGATGAAGAAATTCAGGGGAACAAATCTTAAAAGAGGAGTCAATTAAAATGAATTCACAAGAAATTAATTAGCAGCACAAACAGAGTACTCATTAAAAAAAGGGTTAGAATGAAAACCTGCAGCCACGGTAGTCCTTCAGGACCGGAGTTGGCGACCCCTGTTGGAGGGCAGTAACCCGATCATGCATCACAGTCCTTCGAGACAGATCAAAATTTCTTCTGGAGTAGAAGTAGGTGGGAGGTGAGGAAAACTGGGCAGATTTTGTTTAGCAAAGTTTCTAATTTGGAGAGAGCAGAAAAATTGTGTTGATGGAAAGTTAAATTTGGAGTGTAATTGTTCGTAGGATGCAAAGACGGTATCTATATACAAATCTCTAAGTAATTTAATCCCATATGTTTTCCAAACATTAAAAACTATATATGTAGACATTTTGAAAATGAACCATATATGTCTGAAAACACCAGGTCAGCATTGCAGTATGGATGAGCGAAAACGAAGAGTTTTGAAAGTGCCGATTCTAATTGCACTCTGATTGGTTCGTGCTTAATTATGCGACCCTTCCCTGTTTGAATCCTAATCATATTTTCTTAACCACTTTGCTCACCTTATACTTGTCTGTCACAGTCAAAAACAGTTTCACCTCATTGTCCGTCTAAACAAAATCATCTGGTTTTATCTTTTTCTGCTTTTTGTATTTGCCGTTGCTGACCTCTGTGTGTAAACTGAAACTGCAAATGAATCTCCGGTGTGAAGGACATCCATAGGAATGACAAATCAAAAGAAAGACGTCCTTCATATCTTTCTGGTTTCTCATAGACAGCAATGAGGTCAAAAAGAAATAAAATGGAGGTATTGTCTTTTGTGTCCTGCGTCTCAGATTTTTCTCCTGAGAAAATAGTACCCGGGACTTCTCACAAGGGTCTCCTCCTGAGATTTCAGCAAAGTCACACAGTGGACTCAGATCTTCCAAGTAGTGGCTTGATATTTATATATATTTTTTTGCAACTTTAAAATATTTACATTGTCTGCTCAGTAATATATGATGAATTGAACGGACAGTTGTTTGCAGTAATGTAACATTTTACTATGATTACAAAACCATAGTCGTTGCTTCTCAATAATATTATTAGTCGGTCTAATTTATATTGCTTTTCTCCTGTTAGACCATACGCATTGTGGAAGAAAAAGCAGGCAGTGTGGCATAGTGGTGTAGACTTTGGACTTAAAGCCCTAAAGTAATGTGTTTAAATCCCACTGCTGACACCAGTGTGTGATCATAAGTCTCTTCAACTTGCCTGTGCTCCAACTGGAAAAACAAAAGAAATGGAACCATGTTGTAAATCATCTTGGGTAAAGGCATCAGTCCAATAATAAGAAAAGAATGTGAAGTCTCAAAAAAGGTTACATCAACATTAGAAAGAGATCTCACAAAATATCCCATGCTTTTCAAACCAAATTCTGAGGTCTCCATTTTGCCTGAAGCTATTTCTCCTGAGGAATTCTAGGAGAAACATCTGTGACAAAGTTGATTCTCACATAACACATAAATGAGAAGAATCTCTTTTACGTCCCATGAACCATCAAAGATCAACTTTTGAGTGATAAAATTTTCCAAAGGGTGTGTTTTATTCATTTATTTTATTTATTTATTGGCTTTTCAAATTTGTCATCGCATGCGTAAACTCAAACTGCAATGAATGTCTGGCGTGGAGGACACTTCCCCTTCCTTTCACCACTGATGCACGCATGCCCATTGTAGGCGAAGAGCTACATCGGCGGTTCTCAACCTGTGGGGCGCAAAAGTAACAAAAAAGGGGGCGCAAATATGTCAAAAAAAGAAAACAAGAATCCAAAATATGAAAAATACATCTATTGAAACCAAAACAAATTAACTTAAACTACATTCTGATACTAGAAAAATAAATATAGAGTTAGATAAATGTCGATAAAAGTTAAGTAGGTATAATAAAACCTGTAGCGGTGTATCGGCAGCAAAAAATATAGGAATAAATTTTAGTAGGGTTTCAAGAAAACGTTAAGGGGGCGCGATTAAAACTGTTATGAAAACTCGGGTCTCAAATACTTAAAGGTTGATAAACGCTGAGCTACATGATATGCATGTTCATTTGTTTTAATGTTGGTGGAGATACTGACGTAAATGATGTGAAATTGCTAGTGTGGACGCAGACTGTATTCACTTATAAAACATGGCGTGGACATAGCCTTAGGAGAAAACTTACAAATCCTGCCCTGAAATCTTCCACGATCTATGGAGGAAAGCTTAGCTCATCGACGGCGAATTCTGTGTTTTCCTTCGACCGCATTTCAATACGCCTGCAGCTTTTTGCTTTAGACTCAAAATTCCCAAAATAAGAGTCGTGGGAATGATTAAGCCAAGAATGTTGCACACAAGGGTGAGAAACATTACGGAGATTTCCGTGTATTGGCTAAAAATATTCGGAATGGTCACGGATGTAGTACAGATGATAAACTCCAAAGCCAGGGCAGATATCATTTTAGTGATCCTGGTCAGATTTTCCTGACTTGAGGCAGTCAAACCAAAAGAACTCTGCTCAAGATGTCTGACATG
The DNA here is from genome assembly GCA_026402145.1 of Polypterus bichir lapradei. NCBI lineage: Eukaryota > Metazoa > Chordata > Cladistia > Polypteriformes > Polypteridae > Polypterus > Polypterus bichir. The sequence continues at coordinate 7,734,817 of JANRMT010062855.1, forward strand.
ACCCCGCAGACAATAACTGAGAACCCCACAGGCTGATATCATCAAGGATGTCGTTACAAAAAACTGTACGGATAAGGTTCCGTTTAGGAATATCTTTTCAATTTGTGGCATGGATACCTGCGGGCAGGAAAAGTTGGAAGCCATAGGAATTGTACTGGTATCGTTTCCAGATTTTGCAGTCATACGAGTCACCATGAAAGCTTCTACCAGTGAAGTAGCAAAACCGAGAACAACGCCGCACCAGATCAAAGCCGAAATGTTCTGTTTGGCCACAATAAGGAGTTTGCTTTTGAAGGTCACTACTGTCAAGCAATAGAAAATACAGAGACTAGCAATTAACCAAAATTCCCAGTTACTAGTAATAAACACAACAAATGTAACAATTTTAATTTCATTTGAAGTGAACGGGCAGAAATGGAGATGAAAAATGCAAAAGTGCAGCAGGAAGGAGGAGACATCCATCGCAAGGCAGCACACAGTAATCCAGGTTACCAGGGCGTTTCCCAGTTGTGCTTTCTGGTTGTCTGTCCTTTTCCTAATATTGCAAATAATAATAAAAAGGTTTCCTCCAACACCCGTGCCGGTAAGGAGTCCATTTAAAGTCAGGGAAATTAAGCGGCCACTGGGACTCAGTAGGGTTGACATGACTCCGTATATGCAAGTGAGCAAATAAATAAGCGAATGAAGAAATGAACAACGCTGATAAGATCAGGCAGGATTGAAGAACAGAAGTTTGGAAAGTTGGAATGTTCACAGGATAAAAAATAATCAACGGTTGGTTGTAGATGTAGTTTTTTTAATTTATCTTCATTCGATGAAGTGTCCACTTTTGTCGTAAACAATTTCCTCGTGTTTTAGTTGTAGAGGAATTGGAAATTTCCTTCAGTTGAGAAGGCGTCTCACCCAGCTTGATCTGCAGCCTTCCTCCCTGGACTAAGAACTGGAAGAAAGTTTTCAGGGAAAAGCAACTGTTGACCGATTTACGATGGAACAACCGTGGTTTCTCATATTGTTAAGGCCATTACACTCCTCTCTCGGTGACACACACACACACAAATGTCCGAAGTCAATGACACAAGAAGTGCAGGATCAGATGTTTAAATGGAATACTATGCAAACATTTAAGTTTGAAATGATTAAGAAATAAAAAAAGGGTCACTTGCAAGTCATTTATCCCCTGGCTGTTTGCAGTTCCTCTCCAGTCCCTTTCATAGACTCAATCTGATTTGAGATCATACCAGAGAAGGCTTGCTGTCCCACATACGCCACTACTTTGGCACACGAGGACTGCTTTGAATGAGATTGGAAAACTATTCAAATTCCTATTTTCCCTTTTAAATCTTCTTATTTTCTCCAGGTTTAGTAACAGCAGCTGTGGATGCGTTACGTGAGGCGCCAATATGGTGATCGTTTTGTTTTTCCTATTTGTGCCGTGCTCGTTTATCTCACGTCACGGCTAACAAGTATGTTCTGTATTCCATTAGAAGCGTATTTACACATGCAAAGCATGCTGAGATTAATAGGAAATGCAAACATTTTTAATGCAAGGCTTTATCGCAAAGTCAGGGCTGCAGATCAAGAGAAGATGCTGATTGAATCATAAGCTAAAAATGGAAAAGTTCTTGGAGAATTGTTTTACAAATTAAAAATTTATTTTTGATGATAATTGACCATTCGGCCTTATAGCCTGTCAGGTTTTTCTCACCATTGTGTGCAAATGCCACATGTCTAAGTCTTAAAGGAATACTCCACCCACAAAATGATATTTTTTAATACAGTGCCCGCCATAATACCAGCATAGGAGAGAGTTCCCCCCACCCACAATTACAGCAACCCAGGTAAGCAGAGAGCTGAGGAGACTTCATGCCAGCAAAGCACTGGGTCCAGATGGAGTATCGCCACGACTGCTGAAGGCCTGTGCACTGGAGCTGGGGAGCGCATCTTGAACCTGAGCATGGAACAGGGGAGAGTCCCGAGGCTTTGGAAAACATCTTGCATCACCCTAGTCCCACAGGTATCACGTCCTAGTATACCTGGTGGCATGGATCATGGTCTATCTTACAGACAGACCTCAGTATGTGTGTCTCAGGAACTGCAGGTCTGACATTGTGGTCAGCAGCACAGGAGCACCGCAGGGGACTGTACTTTCTCCAGTTCTGTTCAGCCAACATACATCGGACTTCCAATACAACTCGGAGTCCTGCCACATGCAAAAGTTCTCTGACGACACTGCTATCGTGGGCTGCATCAGGAGTGGGCAGAAGGATGAGTATAGGAACCTAATCAAGGACTTTGTTAAATGGTGTGACTCAAACCACCTACAACTGAACACCAGCAAAACCAAGGAGCTGGTGGTGGATTTTAGGAGGCCCAGGCCCCTCATGGACCCCGTGATCATCAGAGGAGACTGTGCAGAGGGTGCAGACCTATAAATACCTGGGAGTGCAGCTGGATGATAAATTGGACTGGACTGCCAATACTGATGCTCTGTGCAAGAGAAGACAGAGCCAACTATACTTCCTTAGAAGGCTGGCATCTTTCAACATCTGCAATAAGATGCTGCAGATGTTCTATCAGGCGGTTGTGGCGAATGCCCTCTTCTACGCGGTGGTGTGCTGGGGAGGCAGCATAAAGAAGAGGGACGTCTCACGCCTGGACAAACTGGTGAGGAAGGCAGGCTCTATTGTAGGCACGGAGCTGGACAGGTTGACATCTGTGGCAGAGCGACGGGCGCTGAGCAGACTCCTGTCAATCATGGAGAATCCACTGCATCCACTGAACAGGATCATCTCCAGACAGAGGAGCAGCTTCAGCGACAGACTGCAAGTGACCGTCCTGCTCCACTGACAGACTGAGGAGACCCCATACTATGCAACTCTTCAATTTTTGGGGTAAACGTTAACATTATACAAAGTTATTGTCTGTTATACCTGCATTGTTATCACTCTTTAATTTAATATTGTTTGTATCAGTATGCTGCTGCTGGAGTATGGGAATTTTCCCTTGGGAAACTCTCTGCTAACTCTCTCCCCTTAAAAGTCATACTGCCAACATTCAAAGTTCCTACCCTCAGTTCCACTCTCTTTACTTTCCTCCTCTCCTCCTGCCTCTGCACACATCTCCACCCTCTTCTTCTTCTTCTTCTTCAGCCAACAGTAGCCCAATTTCCGCCAGTACCCTGTTGGCTAACAGTACTGGTGGCGGTCGTTGTTAACCCCGGGCTCAACCGATCCGGTATGGAAGTTTGTATTGTTGTCCACATATTGATTTGGCAAAATTTTACACCGGATGCCCTTCCTGAGGTAACCCTCCCCATTTATCAGGGCTTGGGACCAGCATGAAGAAACACAATGGTTTGTGCAGCTCATAAAAAAAAACCCAAAAAACTAAATAATAAAAAGTAACCCCTTAACTCCATAGATTTTCTGATAACAGATAAACAATAAATTGAACAAAATAACATTAATACATAAGTACAATAAGATAACAATAGCTAAAATAAATACTGCAGAATTATTGCAGTAGCCTTCCCCCATTTCCCACGTGCACAGCACAAATCACACTACTCTTCTCTCTTTTCCTCCACTCCTCCTGGCAACCTTCTGCTTCTCCTACCAGACTCCGGTTCCCGGAGTAATGGCTGCTGGCTCCTTTTATAAGGTACCTGGAACTGGAATGGAATTTGCATGACATCAGTGCCTGACCTCATAAATGCTCTACAGAATAAATGGGCACAAATTCCCACAGAAACATCCCAAAATCTTGTGGAAAGCCTTCCAAGAAGAGTGAAAGCTGTTATACCTGCAAAGGCAGGACCAACTCCATATTAAAGTCCATGTATTTGAATGCAATTTCATTAAAGTCCCTGTTGGTGTAATGGTCAGGCATCCCAATACTTTTGTCCATATCACAGGCCTTTGCAATTTGCAAGACACTCAGCAGGTGCCACTGATGTTTGTTTTCTTTCCACCATGCTGCTCCATTTGCCGAGGACTTTGCCATAATAAACCCTCAAGCTCTGGCAAGCTTGTCCCTTGTCAAAGTCACTCTGATCTTTACGCTTGCCCAACACATCACCTTCAAGAACTGACTGTTCACTTGCTACCTAATATATCCCACCCCATGACAGGAGCCCTTATAACGAGATCATCAGTGTTCTTTATATTACTTGGCAGTCCTTTGAATGTTACTGTATAACTGAACTGTGAATATGGTAAGTGTTTAAGTGATATTTGGAGATATCAGTTGGTGGTTTCCTGATGGGCTGAGAACTCATTATTATTCTTCAATTTTAAATAAAATTTGATATCCAAATTTTGGTTTTCCAACTCATTTTTAAGACTATAATCACATAATGAGGTACAACAGCATCAGTGCACCAGTAAATAAACAAGAGCAGAAGTCAATATGTGAAGATTTATTATGTGATATAAAAAAGGAAAGTAGAAACAAATAAAACCATAATTAAGCAAACACACATACATAAGTGAGTACATCATCGTTGACAAAATGATTAAATGTTTACGGATTAAATTTAATGTCGGTAAATGTAAAGCATCATACGTAAGAAGTAAAAATGGGAGGTTTGAGTACACAGTGGGAGGTCTGAACATTGAAGGTCCACCTCATGAGAAGCACTTAGGAGTTGTAGTGCACTCATGTGGACGCTGAAGTCAAAAACAACGAGAGACAAAAACCAATTTAAAATAAAAAGCAATTTCTTTGTTCTTGGTGAGTTAAAGAAACTGAGAGACTGACCTCCTCAGCTCAGTACAACTGATTGGGGATCAGACAGACTGCTTAAAAGAAAAAAAATCCTCCCTTTTATTACCTAGCTTATTCATTAGACATGGCAGTTCATTTTGAGGTCATACCTAGATTGCTGTAAGCCAGTTACATCCTGATTTATTACATACAGGAGTATACCAAAATAAAGAGTTATCAGGCACTCGCATTGCTAAGGAATACGCCCGTCTCAGTATACACACACAAGACCAATTTAAGCAGTTTCTTATAGTTCATTACATTAGTTATAAACAGATTACATTCTTATAGCTTTAATATCTTCATTAGATTATATTTGTTTGGTTAGATTAATAATCCTTATTTATCAATTCATAAGTGACATGTTTTCTTATATTTTTAAGCAAGAATTCAAAAAACGATCACATTGATTTATAATATCACAGGGTGTTCTGTTAGTATCGAGAGGTCAGCATTTTCTCATAAAAGAATGGAAGTTACTCTCATAATTCTGTGCACAAGCTTAATTCTTTTTCTACCTGAATGAAGAACAAATCATATAGAAGTAAAAAATCATATAGATCTCTGCAGCATGATTAATACAAAATACAGTCATTGGTATTTGTGAGTTAAATACTTATAATCATTACAGTTAATAATGTTTTTTTCTTTCTCACTCATCACTGTTAAATTCCAGACGGTGTTCAAAATCAATTAAAAAGGCTAACAGAATGTCTGGTTATATAGCGCCCTGATGTGTGGGGTATTAGACCAAGAAGGTTATGTTCAAACTTTATAACACACTGGTGAGGTGTCATCTAGAGTACTGGGGGCAGTTTTGGTCTCCAAAAAAAAAAAAAAAAAAGACATAGCAGCACTTGTGAAAGTCCAGAGAAGAGCAACGAGGCTGATTCAGGGGATACAGGGGATGAGTTATGAGGAAAGATTAAAAGAGCTGAGCCTTTACAGGAGATGAAGAGGAGACCTGATTAAAGGGACAGTGACTTTAAAATGAGTTTATTAAGGACACAGGCACACAGTCGTAAACCTAAGTTTTACACAAATATTAGGGAGTTTGTGTAAAGAAAGAGAATTACAGATGCATTGAATAAGTGAGTAAGTAGTGTGGTGGACAGTAGGACCTTAAGGACCTTCAAAACTGGACTTGATGTCATTTTAGAAGTATTAAGTGGATAAGACTGGCCAGCTTTGTTGGACTAAATGGCCTGGTCCTCTCTAGATTGCTATAATGTTCTAATACAAACACAGAATGGGAGGTCCGAAACTTGAAAGTGCGCTTTATGAGAAGGACTAAGGAGTCGTAGTGGACTCGACACTATCAACTGCCAGACAGTGTGCGGAAGCCATTAAGAAGGCTAACAGAATGTCAGGTTATATAGAAGTCCAAAGAGGTTCTGCTCAAGCTTTATAACGCACTGGTGAGGCCTCATCTGCAGTACTGGGTGCAGTTTTGGTCTCCAGGCTACAAAAAGGTCATAGCAGCACTGAAGGAAGTCCAGAGAAGAGTGACTAGGCTGATTCAGGGGCTACAGGGGATGAATTATGAGGAAAGATTAAAAGAGCTGAGCCTTTACAGTTTAAGCAAAAGGAGATTAAGAGGAGACCTGACTGAATTAAAATTATGAAGGGAATTAGTCCAGTGGATCTAGACGGTGACTTTAAATTTAGTTCATCAAGATCATGGGGACACAGTTAAAAACTTGTTAAGGGTAAATTTTGCACAAACTTTAGATGTTTTTCTTCACGCAGAGGACCACAGACACATGAAATAAGTGACCAAGTAGTGTGGTAGACAGGAGGACTTTAGGAACCTCGACTCGAATATTAGGTGGATAGGACTAGTGAGCTTTTTGAGCTGAATGGCCTGTTCTCGTCTTGACTGTTCTAATGCTCTAATGTTCCAAAGCATGCAGGAAAAGAACAGTTGATGTATGCAGATAAGCAAAAGTAAATGAATTTAGTAAAGTATTTTTTAAATCATTAAGGAGAAGTATTTCTTTAATTTGAAGGAGAACTCCATGTCTTTGGTACAGGAGTTCTAGAATACAGCTGGGCACATTTGGTAAATAAGCCATGCCATTCGAGGAGTTCATCGAAGACAGACATGGTATGCTTTTCAAACCAAATTCTCAGTTTGGACTCCTTTTACCTCAGTTGTACCTCGTGTCTCCTTTTTGTCTAAAGCTGGATTCTAGGAGAAACATCTCTGATAAAATTGATTCTTAAATGAAACATAAATGTGAGTATCTGTGAAGTCTCATGTGCCATCAAAGATCAACCTTCGAGTGGTAAAGTCTTCCTATGGGTTTAATCCATGCCAGCCTGTCCATCAGACCGTTCAGTCCTTCCATTTAAGAGTTTGTAAATCCAGGCCATGGTTGCTGCCGCTTTTTGCCGCAGATGTATAATTCCTGTTATAAGAGCTGTGGGAACCATTAAGGATAGAAGATTGAACACGAGTGTCAGAAACATCATGGATATATCTGTGTACTGCTCTATCATTATGGGGATAGTGGATGAAATGGTTGAGATGATGAACGCTGAAGCCAGCGCCGTAATCATTTTAGTGATTCTCATCAGGTTCTCCTGGCTGGTGCTGCTCACTCCAAATGAACTCCTCTCTAGGTGTCTGACGTGACCATGCAGGTAGTAGATGAGGGCTCCACAAGAGGAAAGAGTTAGTGATGTAGTTATAAAAAACTGCAAAATTATTGTCAGGGACAAGACAAAATTTTTGACTTTTGCCAACGTAACCGGCGAGCAGGAAAAATCTGAAGTGATGGGAATTAGTGTATCATTTCTAACCACAAAGTGCATATTTGTAACAAGTAAAACCTGAAAAATAGTTATCAACAAACCAAAAAGAATACAAAAGCAAACGACAGAAGAGACGTTCTTTTTGGCCTCTACGAGGACTTTGACTTTAAAGCTCACCACTGTCAAGCAGTAGAAAATACAGAGGGAGACGATTAACCAGAATTCGATATTATACGTCATCATCCAAATGGTCAGGAGCAAATTTGATTGATAACTAATAAATGGGCACAAGTGGAGAACAAATAAGAAGACCTGCCACAGAAAGGCACATAACCCTATGACAAAGCTGCAGGCAGCAATGCCAGTCACGAGGACATTAGCCAGCTGCAGCCTTTTGTTTTCAACAGTTGAGCACACATTGCTGAAGATGATAAAGAAGTTACCACCCAAACCCAACAATAACACGAATCCACTTGCTGCTACCAAAATATAGGGCATGGTGAAAGATTTTTGGTCAGACATGACTCCTCAGATATGCTGTAATGTTACAATGCTGATGACTGATGAGATAAGAAAGTTCTTGAGTGTGAACGCTACAACAAAATAGACCGTGAAGGTGTGAGTTTTTGGGAAGCCCCTTAATCACGCTAACCGTGTTGAAGACTGTTTCGCCTTTTCCGATGTTGTGGTTTTCGATGAAGAATATGTGCTCCCTGCGTTGAGCTGGCGCCCTGCCCAGGGTTTGTTCCCTGCCTTGCGCCCTGTGTTGGCTAGGATTGACTCCAGCAGACCCCCGTGACCCTGTAGTTAGGATATAGAGGGTTGGATAATGGATGGATGAATGGATGGATAATGGTTGGTTGGTTATATGTGGTCCTCATTCATCAGGTACAGTAGGACAACATGGATACATCCCATGGATTTTCTTTATTTGACTTCTTCTTTTTAAGTTTTTTTAAGGAACAGTGCAAATACCTCAGCGAGTTGCTCAGGTCTCAGGATAGAAAGCTTCTACTTATTAGAGCAGCTGAAAAAAAAATAGGAACGTTAAGATGTTTTGACTTAATTTAAGTGTATGACTCAAATAGAAATAAATCTATATTCTACATATGATACATTACCATCACGTTCTTTAAGGTACTCACAGTGAAGCCTTGAACCTCTCAGTCATTGTTTTCTCTCAGCTTCAGCCTGCGTGTCAATGGTGCTTGCAATTTATATGATTCACGTCTGAATCGCAGGTGATTGTTTAATGTTTCAATGTCATTTGCTTATTTGAATATTTGGAGAGAATAACTTGATAAGATGTCGCCTGGCGTCTGTTTTGAATGTCTCGAACGTCTCTGTCATGGCCCTCTCTGTCACCGGTTCTTCCCATTTTTCTAATTAATGTCAGAGTTGCAGGTGATCACTTCATATTTGCATGTAATTTGCTTATATAAATTTTTGGAAAGAATGGTTTTATAAGATGTCAGGTGGCTTTCATTTACTTTCACTGTTGTCAACCTCTCTGTCATTGTCCTCAGTCAGTTTCTGTTCTTTGAATTTATCTTTTAAAATTTGAGTTCTAGGTGATTTTTGAAATGTTTGCAGAATTCAGACGTTTTCACTTTACTCACAGTTTGTTATGTTGTAGCCTTCTATTAAAATTGTGTAAATTCATTTTTCCCCACATCAAGCAAAACTTAAGACCCCAAAGATGACAAAATCAAAACGTGATTTTTGGAATTTTTGCAAACTGAAATATCACATTGACACAAGTATTCAGGACCTTTGCTTGAAGGTGACCCTTGAAACATGGCTCAGGTACGTCGCATTCTGTCTGAGATATTTCTAAGCATTGTTTGGAGTCAAATATCCCACAGGAAAATTTTACCGCTCAAAGGTTGATCTTTGCTGGCTCAGGAGACTTCACAGAGATTCCCAATGTTTCATTTAAGAATCAACTTTGTCACAGACGTTGCTCTTAGAATTCCTTAGGAGATGAAAAGAAGACACAAGGTACAACTGAGGTAATATGAGTCTTTGAAAAGCATGATATATTTTGTGAGACTTACTTCTAATCTTGTTTTAATCATTTTTGAAACTTCACATTTTTTACTTATTATGAGACCGATGTCTTTATTAGAGGAGACTTACAACATTTGAGATACAATCGGTTACATTTCTTTTGCTTTTCCAATTGGATGCCGATGAAATGAATTGCTCATGGTCTCACAGTGGTGCCAGTAGTGGGATTTGAAGCCGCAGTTGCTCTAATTTGCTGCTATTGCATTAATGTTTGTGATGTACCATCAATTGGAATGACAGAGACATATCAACTAGGTGGAGACACAGACACGTATCCTTTCATTACGGTGGATTTTTATTTGTATAGCATATAATGAAAACTGTGAAATATGGGCAGCCATCATCAAACCGATGTCATTCCATTGAGAGCAGAACACACTGTGGACGCTAGAAGTGATGTTGCCCCATTGAACACACAAGACAGACGTCCAAGACACACTTGTAAAAGCACAAAGAAGATTTTAATAATAATATTCTTCAATAAAGTGCACCAAGCACCACACACTCCACAATTCTTCCAATAATTAATCAATACAATAATCATAAACAATAATCCACAATCCTCCACTCCCAGCAGCTCCGTCACTCTACCACCCAACTCCGACTCAGTCTGCTAGGGTTTCCCACAGTCCTTTTAAAGTCTATGACCCGGAAGTATTTCTTCTCCGGGTTAACACCACATCTTCCTTTATCAATTGTCCCGGAAGTACTGCGGGCTTCCGTCCTCATGACCCCGAAGTACTTCCGGGTTAATGTCCTCATAATATCCCCCTGGTTCTTGGTGAGCTCCCCCTGGCGGCACCCACAGCTCCCAACAGGGCCGAGGATACGGACTCCATGTCCCATGCTGTCCTGCGGAAATCCGAGGAACCATTTCCATTCAAGGGAGCTGCCATCTAGCATTCCAGGGGATGTAGTGCCCTGCAAAGGCTGTTTTACTTAGTAGAGGGATGTCCCGGCCAGACTGAAACGCCGGCTGTCCATCACAACACACTGAATGAATCATTTGATCAAATCCTGCAGCTTGTGGAATTCTAAAAAAGAGATGGTTGACGGTTTTCCATGCGACAAACGATTAGTTAAAACTTTATTTATTGCATCAGGTATCATGAGTATTGTGTGATCGAAGAATTAAGGTGATGGTCAAAGGTAAGGTTTTTAAGGCAATGCTAAGGCCAGCAATGATGTATGGACCTGAGACATGGGCACTAAAGGGAGTGCAGGAGAAGTTAGATGTGGCACAGATAAGAATGTTGAGATGAATGTGTGGAGTTACAATGAAGGGAGGAATAAGAAATGAATCAGAGGTAGAACAAAAGTGGGAGAGATATCTAAATAAGTACAGGAAAGGAGGTTGAAGGGGTATGGACAGGTGATGTGGACAGGCAATGAATATGTGGGAAATAGTGATGGGAATGGAAGTCCAGGGGAAGAGAAAGAGAGGGAAGCCAAAGTGGAGGTGGATGGTGTCACACATGTGCGAATGGGAGACAGTTTATTGGCTCAAATAATTGTAATTGTTTGCCAGACCAATGGTTGGCGCTGTACTTTAACTCTCTCTCCTCTTTTCCCCACAGAACAAATGAAGAATCAACCCAATAATGATCTATTCTGGCTTATGATACCCCTTCTGTTTCCACCCCTCAAAGTTCTACCTCCAGATGATGTCACTTCCAGATCCCAGAATGCCACCTGCTTATTACATCACTTCCTGCTGTTTCATTATATAAATGTCCGCCATTCTTCTTTTGATCAGTTCTGTTTTGGACTCAAGTCTGTAAAGACCAAACTACAAACACTCAGGTTTAACTAAACGGGGATGGCCCCTAACACTTTGACTTTGTTCTTGTGTATTTAGTTACAATGGGTAAAGTCAAAGAAGATCTGAAAGAAAAGGTCTTGACCGGTGAGGAGGTGCAGGACCAACTGTTTGGAGAAGGCTGATGAAGCACATCAAGAAGTGGAAAAAGAAGAAAAGGAAGAAGAACAAGAAGAAGGAGGAGGAGAAGGAAGAAGAGGAGAATCTAGGGTTTCACAGTGTTATTTAATTCACATTTACTCTGTGAGGGTCAAGACATAGTACATGGATAAATTAGCTGCTGTTATTACCTAAATTAATACCCCCCCCCCCCCAACAAAAACATCAGAATGCTGTGTATTAGATCTTGCAAAATCAAGAGGTACTGCTTAGTATTTGTATTTTCTTCACTGAAAAAGTAATGTGTATCTGTTGAATATACGATGAAGTCCTTAGGCCAGACCTGAAAGGGACAGGATTCTCAGTTGGCCAAGAACTGTCAAACAGGTCAGGGGTACCAGGAGAAGTCAGCTAAGAAAGTAGCCCCTAATGGACAGGTCAAGCTCTCGAGAGAGCCATCAGACTGAGTCCATGGCTGCTGGCGAGTCTCAGCTTAAGTAACTGAGGAAAGTGCGGCACATGGTAAGCGGTGTGATCCAGGACAGATAGCATGTATGTATAGTCTTGGGATGAGGCCACACCTAAGCGGTGGTGCGGTGTGAACAAAGATGGAAAGCAGCAAGTTTGACTGTAAAGTCACCAAAGGTCCTTTTACTGTCCAACCACCATCTGTGTTGTCAGTGTGCTAAGTCCATTCCTCTGTCGCCCACACCTCTGGGTCATTACAATACTAAGGCAAATCACATGAGTTTGATTTAATATGTTGATTGATGAACTTAGTTATGTTGTGTCAAGCCAAAATAAAACACAGCCTAGTGTGAAGAATATGAGTTGAACACGTTCAAATGGAATTAAATTACAAACAAGTGTTGGACCAAGATGGAGGAAGAAGACTTGGTATTGCCTGCCCAGACTCACCTGAACCAACATTAATAACCAGGTGTGCATTGTGTGGACTTTTGTATTTTATAGGGTTTTTGCATGATCGCAGTTTAATTCTTACAATGATTTTATTTTCTGAATTGAAATGAACAGTCATATTTTTTAATGTCTTGCTTTTCATTATTTACATGACACCTTGGTACTATTCATGTAACTACATTTTTCCTCTCGTTACATCACACAATTCCACCTATAAATATGGTGGTGATCAAGCATTTGCATTATGCCTAGATGGAAGCCTTTTCGATACTAGTGGTATAGTTAGTTTTAAAACAACTAGGTATTATACTAGCAAAGTAATAAAAAGATTTGAAATAGTAACTGGGAGAAAACAGGTAGTCCAAAAAAAAAGTCAACCTCACCATTACCAAAGCCAAAAAAAAAATGAACAAGGATCAAAGAATCAGAGTGTTTATACAGCACTAGTCAAAAGGGGTCTGCTGGAGCCAATCCCAGCCAACACAAGGCAGGAAGCCAAACACCAAGGACAATTTAGGACCGCCAAAGCACCTAACCTGCATGTCTTTGGACTGTGGGAGGAAACCCACTGCAGACACAGGGAGAACATGCAAACTCCACGCAGGGAAGATCTGGGAAGAGAACCCAGGTCTCCTTACTGCGAGGCAGCAGCGCTACCCACTGTGCCACCGTGCCGCCCCAATCTCTTTCTTGTCTTGTTTTAATCTCTTTCAAGACTTCATATTCTTTTATTAATTACTGGACTGATGCCTTTATCCAGATGACTTACGACATTTGAGATAGGATAGATTACATTTCTTTTGTTTGCTAATTGGAGCACAGGCAGGTGAAGTGACTTATTTATGGTCACACAGTGGTGTCAGTAGTGGGATTTGAATCCACAACCACAGGATTTGAAACACAGAGTCTTAACCATTATGCCACACTGCATGCCATTTCTTTCCTGAATGAGTCTGATCTAACTGATCTAATTAAATAGTATTAATTATAGCAATTAAATAGTATGATTCAGAAGGAAGGACTACAGCTTTGTACTTCTAATAAAGTGTTTTATTAGTACCGTCCATACATTTCATTATACAGTATATTACTGAGCACACAAAGCAAATGCTTTGAAAATGAAGAAAAAAAAACGTCAAGCCGCTACTTGGAAAATCTGAGCCCACTGTGTGACTTTGCTGAGATCTCTGTTGAAACTCAAGAGGAGGCCCTTGTGAGAATATTGGAGTAAAGTATTCAGGAGGCAAAATCTGAGAAGCAGGAGACAAAAGACAAAGTCTCAATTTTATTTCTTTCTGATCTCATTATTGCCCAGGGGAAACAAAAAAGATTTTAAAGAGGTCTCTTTTTGATTTTTCATTCTGATGGGGTAAACAGGAAAATGAATTTCCTATAATACTGTGCTTTTAAATTGAAGACAGGACTCCTGACCAATGAATAAGGGAAGGAGACGAGTCCCCGGTTCAAAAGAACATCCATCCATCCATTATCCAACCTGCTATATCCTAACTACAGGGTCACGGGGGTCTGCAGGAGCCAATCCCAGCCAACACAGGGCAGGAAACAAACCCTGGGCAGGGTGCCAGCCCACCGCAGGGCGCGCACACACACACACCAAGCACACACTAGGGACAATTTAGAATCGCCAATGAACCTAACCTGCATGTCTTTGGACCCAAAGGAAACCCACGCAGACACGGGGAGAACATGCAAACTCCACGCAGGGAAGCGAACCCGGGTCTCCTAACTGCGAGGCAGCAGTGCTACCCACTAGGCCACCGTCAAAAGAACAGTATTATGGGAAATGTATTTTCCTGTTTGGTGTACACTGCTTTTCCTGGAAGTAACTTTTAACAATATTTTAGCAAAAAACGCACACATCTTGCACATTTTGAGCATACAACTGGATAACAGACATATGGGTTATGCAACATGAGTAGCGTGAGACTTTTATTCCTTTCTTTCATGGATGTTTTTCACGACATTTGCCGTTGTAAAGCATCGGTTGCCATTAGGTTCCGTTATATCATAAACTTTTTATCTTTTGTTCTGCAAAATATTTTTCTTGCCCATCACAAGAAGCTACATGGGATAAGCAACATATGAAAAAAAATATAATTTTTGAGGGGAGAATTCTTTAAAATGGAGTAGATGATCGATTATCCCAGTTCTAGAGACCTGTTGGACATGCTGTCTGTTGGACTGTGCCCCTTTAGAGTTAACCTGAAGCTGGACAAGGCTGCTGCCACTTTTTGTCTGAGAATTAAAATTCCATGTATGAGGGTTGTAGGAACCATTAAACACAGAAGGTTGTACACAACTGAGAGACACACCATAGATGTTTCTGTGTAGTGGCCCATAAAAAAAGGGAAGTTCGAAGAAACGGTTGAGACGAGGAACTCCAAAGCCAACGCCATAATCATTTTGGTAATTCTTGTCAGATTCTCCTGGCTGGAGCTGCTCAGACCAAACGAGCTCTTCTCCAGCTGCCTGACGTGACTACGCAGGTGGTGGATGAGGAGACCGCAGGAGAAAAACATCAAGGATGTAGTCATTAAAAATTTCAAACATATTATCACATACGAGGCATATTTTACAGGCTTTGATATCAGAATTGGCGGACATGAAAAATTAGAAGACATTGGAATAAACGTGTCATTCCCAGCTACTGATGTTATGCGAGTAAAGAGGACAGTTTCAGAAATGGATAATAAGGACCCAAAAAGGAGGAAACAGCGAAGGACAGGGAGGATGCTCTGCTTGGCCTTGACGAACACCATGGCTTTAAAGTTCACCACAATCAAGCAATAGAAAATGCAGAGGCAGGTAATTAACCAAAATTCAATATTATACACTAGCATCCAAAATGTCAGCAGGATTTTTGTTTCATAGTTAAAAAGTGGACAGAAATAGAAAAAAAATAAAAAGATTTGCCACAGAAAGGCACAAACTCCTATTACAAAGCTGCAGGCCGCAATTCCCGCCACGAGGACATTGGCTACTTTCAGCTTCGGGTTTTCAAATTTTGTGCTCACGTTGTTGATGATGATGAACAAGTTTCCTGCAAAACTTAAACATAACACAAATCCGCTAATTGCTACCAAAAATTGGTGCCCGGTGGGACTCGCTTTGTCCAGCATGATACTGCACCGCCGATAAGATTAATGAGAAGACAAGTCTATGGTGGGTAACAACTGGAAAAAACAAATATATACGAGCGATGGAAAGTGCCGAATCACACAACCCGTGGAGAGCTCTCAGGTTGACTTTTGTGAGGTGTCTGCTGAAGTCTTTTTGGTCTCAGGTGTCCTCTGTGGGGCAAAACTGCTTCCCTCAAATCATGAAAATGGATTTTGTGGTTCAGCGCTCAACAGACGTCCTTGTCCGAATCCCCCATTTACATTTTTTTTATTAGGATATTCAAAGAATGAAAGAACTTGCAGGCTTAGTAGCTTCTAAGATTTGCACTCACAGCTGCAAAATGAATACAAGCAGAGAATTTAAATCTTTTTATTTTATTTCTACAATAGGAGTTTCAAATTAGTTTGATTATAAATATAAGGTGAACTTGAAACTACCCACCTATCAAAGCCTTTAAGCCCTCTGATTGTTCTCTTGGATCTGCAATGCTTCTCCACTATGATTAATATCTGAGTTTCGAGTTATTCCAGATGTGTTTATAAGATGTACTTGTTTAAGTAAAGTCAGCCAATCATTTAATAAGCCGCTACATAATTCCTACTTTGAATGGCATAGAAACGTATTCAAATTCACATAGTCACTCCACCCCATATTTCTTCTCACGCAGGGGAATGAAATTGCATCCTTCCCACCTCGCTTATTTCCAACAGCCTTAGTTTCGAAAACAGAATTCAGTTCTTCACCTTTTTTATTTCCTTACTTTCACATTTACAGATAGATGGTAATTTCCGGAGGGTTGGACTGGACCACGTGTCTGCATGATATGCCAACCAGGATCCCAGTCTGTATTGTTGTGTGATGGGTGCGGCAACCTGACCTGACTTGACCTGACATTTACTATACAACATACAGCACATTGAAATAGCAATTAGCGTTCAAGTTTAAGATTATTCTCACATGTACGAAAATCTATATACAGTGCCCTCAATAATGTTTGGGACAAAGACACATTTTTTCTTGATATCCCCTTCTACTCCACAGTTCATAATTAAAGATTAAAGTCCACATTTGATGGTCTCTGCATATATTTCGGTCACATAACACTTTTTCTACATGTTCCCCCATTTCAGTGCACAATAATGTTTGGTACACAGCAATGGCAGGTCTATTAAAGCCATTGACATATTTAGTACTTTGTTGCATATCCTTTGCATGAAATGACTGCTAGGAGTCTGCTATTTCCATATCACCAGGTGCTGAGGATCGTCTCTGGTGATGCTCTGTCAAGCTTCTAATGCAGCCATCTTCAGTACTATATAGCATGATAGATAGATAGATAGATAGATAGATAGATAGATAGATAGATAGATAGATAGATAG
>JANRMT010062855.1:7752427-7798927 GCA_026402145.1 Polypterus bichir lapradei
ATAGATAGATAGATAGATAGATAGATAGATAGATAGATAGATAGATAGATAGATAGATAGATAGATAGAACTTTTAGTCCCCAGGGGACTGTATATGTATCTTATATATAAACGTCTATGCATGGAAGTGTGTGTGTCTGTCTGTCTGACCTGGAAGTGCGAGGCTATAGCATGAAGCTCAAAGGAAGTGACTCTGAAGCCAAAGTGAAACCGCTGAGAAAAGAGAGAAACTCGCTTAGCTGCTATTAAACAAGCAAGGCAAGCACATCGGCAAAACCTCCAAGGAAAGAGAATCTCGCTTAGCCACTAATGCACAGCCAATGCAATTGATTGATTGAAGTGGCAGAATCCATGGTTTCTAGGAGCCCGGTCTTTTTACAGCATGGGCTTACACAGCTGGTATATATATATATATATTGTGGCAGGAATGCGCCTGAAGCATATGTTCCGGGGGGGAGCAAGCATGGGAGACCCAATACCTCCCCCTGGACGCTAGATGGCAGCCTCCCTCGGTTGCAGCGGTGCCTCAGACTCCCGCAGTGTTTCATGGGAGTTGGAGTTTGGTGCCGCCCTGTTGGGTTCCGCAGGCGCCGCCAGGGGGTGCTGCAGCGGGAGCTGTTGGGCCCTTCTGGGCAGTAGTTTCGCCACACCCGGAAGTGCACCCAGGTGTCGGCAATCAAGCACCTGGAGCACTTCTGGGTGCCTAATAAAAGGAGCCAGCAACCACCACTCGGGAGCCGGAGTCGGGAGGGAGAAGACAAAGCTGCCTAGGAGGAGTGGAGGATATTCTGCATCATTATTGGTGTTTTTTGGTGTGTGCTGTGCTTGGGACTGTGTACTGCCTGTGGGACACGGGGAAGACGTGTGCCCACAGGTGAGGAAAAATAAATAGTTGTTTTATTTTACAGTACGTGTGCCTCAGTGTCCAGTCTGTGTCGGGTAGCGCCTTTCACTATATATATATATATATTTATTATATTTAAAATTTATATAGATAGATTGATAGATACATTATTAATCCCCAAGGGGAAATTCACATACTCCAGGTGGAGAGTGTGAGGCAGGTATAACAGTCTATAATAATCTTGTGTAGTGTTAACATTTAACCCCCCGGGTGGAATTTAAGAGTCGCATAGTGTGGGTGAGGAACGATCTCCTCAGTGTGTCAGTGGAGCAGGACGGTGACAGCAGTCTGTCGCTGAAGCTGCTCCTCTGTCTGGAGATGATCCTGTTTAGTGGATGCAGTGGATTCTCCATGACTGACAGGAGCCTGCTCAGTGCCCGTCGCTTTGCCACAAATGTCAAACTGTACTACAATAGAGCCTGCCTTCCTCACCAGTTTGTCCAGGCGAGAGGCGTCCTTCTTCTTTATGCTGCCTCCCCAGCACACCACCGCGTAGAAGAGGGCAGTTTCCACGTCTACCTGTATTAGTTTAAATGGCACTTTTGCCACTCGCAATAGGGCGGACGCGCTGACGTATCATGTCCACTGGGCAACACAGTGAATGCAGCGTCTATCTATATACAGTATGTCTGTGATATGTCTATGTAAAGCACATTTGACCTTCGATAGGCAACCACGAGGGCGAATCGAAAGGGACGAAGTACATCACGTGGTTCAGCTTTACTCGCACGGGAACAGATAAAATAATTTCTAAAGGTGGGGGACAGAGTGTAAATATTTATCTTCATTCCTTTAATTTATTTACAAATTCTAACACTGAAACGTCATGTTTAGATTATAATTAATTAATATTATAAATTTTATGCGGATGTGGTTTGAATGTTTGCCAAAACACTACGCGCTACCATAGAAATATAATATATAGTCTCACCTTCACTAAAGACGTTATTTGGATCGTTCCTAAAGAGGGTGTGGCGTTAAAAGGGTAAACATGGCTGCTCATGGAAGTGCTTTAGTCGGATATGGAGTCTCGTCGGAATCGGACAGTGAAGGAGAAGAGACTACAAAACAATTACCGAGGTGAAACTGACATAGAGTGAGGAGCCGTGAATATATCGAAAAGCCGTAATGCATTAAGTCATTGGCTGTCACTTCACGTATCCGTCGTTCTGGTGTTCTGATCTAGTGCCCGGACGTTGTCGTTCTCTCTGAGTGCAAGTGTGTGTTTTCCTCAGACGGACGTGCAGTGCCTTTTCGTTGTCGTGGTGTAGGATAGCCCCGAGGTTCAGGTCCCGTGTGTGTGTGTCCTGCGTGGAGTTTGCATGTTCTCCACATTTGCGCCCGGGTTGCATTTCATAGATTAGGTGGATTGGCGCGTGTCTCGGTGTGTGAGTGTGTGCCCCTTGTAATGGACTGGTGCCCTGTTCAGATTATATTGTTCCTGCTTCCTGGCAACCCTGCTCAGGATAAATGAGGTTGGAAAATAGATGGATTTTGTATAACAGAAGATTTGACGGATTAAATGTCTTGACCGGGGTCACAAAGTGAGTTAGAGACGGGAATTGGCCCACCAGCCTTGTAGTTTATAGTCCAGGACTGAATAATATATTTTAAATTATCAGGTGTTTTTATCAAAGGCAATTTACAAATAAAGCTGTGATATAATATAGTACAAGAATGATTTGAAGGTGCAAGCATCAAAAGCAACAAAGAACAACATGAAATTTTTTTTTTGGTCAATCAGTGTGCTGCTGCTGGAGTATGTGAATGTCCCCTTGGGATTAATAAAGTATCTATTATATAGTGCCTTTCACATTCTCTCTCTCTCTCTCTCAAGTTGAGCAAGAGGCCAGTCATACTTCTGCTGTCTAATTAACCTGCAGAGAGACCCTTCAGCATCCTAAACTCGAGTATATAACAGCAGTCATTGTATAGAAGAGAACATCCACTGCCTTTCTGCTCATGTTCATGGGGAAATATTATAATTACTGTTTTTTAAAAAAAAAAAAAAAAATACCTAAAAGCAAACAGTGAAACATGTTGAATATAAAAAGTATAATATTTAAACCAACCGGAAAAAAAAAATAATGAAAACAAACTGAGAAACACGTTGAATATGAAAAGCAGAATATTTAAACCAACAGCACTAAGTCTTGTTTGCATGGGGATGTCAGCGTCTTTTTTTAAGAAAGATTCCCCAGGGTATGAGGGAATGTGGAAGCAGTAATGTTGTAATTATGCAAATAATCTTTTGAATGCATAACATTAAAAAAAGTTTGAGTCTTAAAAATGAAGAAATTGTCAAAGATATGTTGGTTACGCAAAAATGGAAACGTTTCATTGTATTTTTAATGATTTTTGTTCGGTAGACTGGTCATGGGTCTTTTGGGCTTGGATCAGTCTGCAAATTTTTTGGACTGTTTTGTTGTTTTGTTTTTTTTTTTTCTCTGCTCCCGACCATCTGATCTTATCATCATACTCCTGTTTAGAGGCATGTAAAGATCTCTAATAGTTGTATATTTTTTCTTATGTAAATGTGGATTGTTTTTTAATAATAATAAAACCATATTACCTGTAAAGCACATTTCCCATGGTCAGAGTGCTTATTTATTTTTATTCGTAGCTGATTTAATCATCTGCTGTCACGCTGCTATCAGTCTTCCATGCTGTACTCCACCATCCCTCAATCGGACCTAACAGTCACTTAAAACAAAAAAGGCTTCAACCTGGCTGGGACGCTACAATACTTTCGAATTTTACTGCTTTCGTATTCTTTACCTTTCTCTGCATGTGTATCCAGCCATCGCTTGTGTGAGCCTTTCGAATTCCACTGCTTTCTTAATCCCTTATCTGCCTTTATTTCTCTTCAATGCTTTTGGCTCTCTTTTCTCTGCGCTGCTCTTTCTTCTTTGCTTACTTGTTGATGTTTCATCTGGAATTGTCCTTATACGCTTTATATGTGTTGAGAGCACAGGATCCGTGTGTGCTACGGGCCTTTGCACGACTGAGTATTGATATTGTTTGCCTCTCGCGGGTCTTAAATGTCTTCCAAGATCTTCCGAGAAGATGACGTATCGTCGCCCTGCTTTTCC
This sequence comes from Polypterus bichir lapradei, assembly GCA_026402145.1. Classification (NCBI taxonomy): domain Eukaryota; kingdom Metazoa; phylum Chordata; class Cladistia; order Polypteriformes; family Polypteridae; genus Polypterus; species Polypterus bichir. The sequence continues at coordinate 7,756,424 of JANRMT010062855.1, forward strand.
TTTCCAGGATTTTTTTTAATTATATGTGTACGTGTGTATATGTTTATATTTATTATGTATGTGTGTGTGTGTATATGTATATACAGTATATAGATAAAGAGACTAGCCGTTCCCTGGGGCTCCGTCCACGTAGTATCGAAACAGGACAAACTTTAAAAATCAATAAACTAAAAGGTATCGCTAGTTAAGCGGAAGCACCTTATGCTCCAAAACACAGAGGTAGACAGACTCCACTCTCCTGACGTCACGCTTCTCGCTCCCCTTGGCCCACAGCCTCTGTCTCGGATTAGCGCGAATATATCGCTACTGCAAGTGAACTATGATTCTTAGCGCGATGAAATAAGTTGCAAAATCAATCAGAATGTTCAGGCAAATTCTAGAAAAAAAAAACCTGATCTAAATCCGGTAAGTAGTACTCTTGTTCGCTAGCTAAGCGGATGTAAGATGCGCCCTGAGGCTGGAGTGTGAGTGAGGAGGTGCCCACCCCCCTCCCCTCAGCCCGCTGCGTCTCTCTCGGATTTACACAAGTAAATCTGTACCACAAGTGATCTATGATACTTAGCGCAACGAGAGAAGTCGCAAAATCAACCGGAATGTTCAGGCAAATTCTAGGGGAGAAAAAAAAAAACCCGATCCAAGTCCGTTAAGTAGTTTTCTCATGAAAAGCAGACCGAAATACAGACAGATGTTGGATTTTATATATAGAGAGATGTACATCCTGTTAGGCAATGAAATGCTTGAATTGTGTTTAAAATATCTGCATTAACATTGTATTAAGTATGTAATGCTTTGTCATTTGTGTTTCCTTTTGAAAGGCCCACAGCCAGTGCAACTATACAAAGTAGAAACTTTCTTGTGGAAGCTGGAGATCTGAGTAGCGACTTGAGCAGCGAAGATGAGGACCGTGCGCCTGAATGCGACGTCCAGTCCAGTCCACCCAGCCAATTTGAAAGGAGTCCTGCTTCTACTAACCCTGCAAAATCTGAAGGCGAAGTAACTCAGAAGAAGCTACCCACTCCAAAACTGGACATTGGGATGATGAAAAAAGGAGGCAGCAGTGTCTTTAAGAATCCATTTCAGGAGGAGCGGAATGAACAACTGAGCCTGCTGCAGAAGCACGTGCAACTCACGCTGGAGGCAAAGCCAACAGAAATCGGAGGCAAGAAGATCTGCCTGCTTTATCGCAAAGAAGGGCGCTGCCGATATGGTAGTAAGTGCAAATTTGCCCATGACAGTGACCTTCAGACGGCCGTACCATCATCGGTAAGCTCCAGTCGATGTGAAACTGTGTTGGCCTCGAGCTCCTCGTTTAAAGTGGATGACAACAATGACTTGGAAGAGGAAACAAGGACTAAGAAAAGAAAACCTGGCTTGAGTGACTCACTAATACCATCCAAGAGGGTTCTGAAACATTACAAAGCTCAGGTCACCAAGGATAAACCCTGGGTCAAGTAATTGTTTGTGGTTTGTTCGTGGTCACTTCATTACTAACTAAACTACAGTTGGTGAATCTGTTGAATTACTGGCACCGGTAAAATGTAGCCATTCTGGTTTTATGTGTCAGTTAAGAAGTCTTGGTTTTAAAGTGCAGCTTGGTCATTCAGATTTGACGGCCCAGTGTAAACTTACTTTGGGAGGATAAATAGTAACGTTTAGATTAAAAGCATTTGTGTTAACTGTAAGCATGAAGAAGCTGATTTAGGATTTTAAAAGTGTTTTATCTAAGACCATTTCTGGTGTTTGCTAGCTAGAATTATGTTTTATGCCCATTCCTTGTTTTAATATGCTGTGTATAACTTGTGACATTTACGGACAATTCAGCATCATAATGTCCACCTATAACACCCGGTATCAATTGATCTTCAAAGCTCAATTGCCCTCTCTAGGATGATCTAGGATAAAATGGAATTGAATGTTCAGTATATTGGTAAATCTGACGTATGTGTATAATGATATTTCTAGAATTGTGGAACCTTTTGGAGGTTTGTATTTTCTGACTAAGGCTTCTGTCTCGGTGATAGGTGATGAGCAAGTTAGTTGTGTGTCTTACCAAGCCTTGTTCTTCATCAAATCAGTTGTCCAGTTAGAACACTTGTCACTGTGACATGTGACCTCGGAACAATGAAACTTATCTCCAGGTGCTGTAAGGACTAACCCTAACAGCAGATATGTCCCGATTCACCCCGTCTCACACACATCATCTGCTTATAAAATGTCAAATGGTAAAGTTGAGAGGCAAACAGTAAGGTGGGAATCCAAAAGGGCCCAATTGGCAGCGTAAATTAACCATAACTGGTCTCTGAACTGTTAATTGAATGCCATTTTTGTCCACTTCTTATTTACTCTTTTCTGCAGTTTTGTGGTGATAGGTGCTCAGTGGAGGACGGCCCTTGTGTCCGCTTTGAATTCTTTGCTTATTTAGGTTATTTTTTTTTTTTTTTTAATATACCAGTATGGATTCAGAGCCAAACAAATTTAGGAGTATCCACCCATCCTGTTCAGTTGTGTGGATGGGAACAAGGTTTGGTAAAATTTGTTGTATTCTCTTTTTAATGTGTTGTTGTTATATGCTACATTACAGTTTGGTTAATTTTTTTTCCAGTTCCTCAGATGTGCAGTGACAGTACATACAGTACATGACATGGTAACCTACTGTGGTAGACACAGGTCACTATTGCCATATAATCGACCAGTGCTTTTATCAAAGAACTTTTAACAAGGTCAGCATTCATAACATTTGGTTTTACACTCATATCGATTTGTTCCAGACTGAGTTCAGGCTGGTTTAGCGACTCTCTCTGGAGCAGACAGCAAGTCCAGTGCCTTATGGCCCAATTGCTTACTCATAAGACGACACTGCCTGGTCTGAAAAACAAGTCTGACAATATATGCATGGCATAATGTGCAGGTGTGCTTAACTCTCATTAAAATTATATACTGTAAATAGGTAAGTTGGAAAGGAACCGATTTATTATATAACTTCAATACAAATTTTATTTATGAATTGTGAAATTTATAGGAACTCATTATGTAATTACTAATATGTACAATGTATACTTGCTTATTACCTGACATCTTGTCACAGTGCTCTGCGCCTGCTCTCGGTGAAAAGCGCTACACAGAGCTAAGCACAACTGAACGGAGTTGAATTGTGAACAAACAAAGCACCTTACATCCAGTGAAAAATCCTTTCAATTTAATGGTAGGTCAAAGCTAACAAAAAAAAGGACACGGCCATGTTTTTAATGTGTAGCAGCTGTACAAAAGATAAAACAACCCTTCATAAAGAGTAGGGTGTATCCTGACTTCTTGACTAAATTGCCCACAATGGCCTAATCATTCTGGCTCCCTAATCATCGCCTTCCTCTGATTGGCTAACAATCACTCACACCATCAACATGTCACAGTTAATGCGTGGTGAGCGTACTGGCACAAAATGGTGGCCTAGTCGTTCTGGCCCCCTAATCATCGCCTTCCTCTGATTGGCTAACAATCACTCACACCATCAGCATGTCACAGTTAATGCGTGGTGAGCGTACTGGCACAAAATGGTGGCCTAGTCGTTCTGGCCCCCTAATCATCGCCTCCCTCTGATTGGCTAACAATCACTCACACCATCAACTTGTCACAGTTAATGTGTGGTGAGCGTATTGGCACAAAATGGCTGCCGTCGCACCTTCCAGGTAGATGCTGCATATTAGTGATGGATAAAGTGACTCCCCACTCGCTGAAGTGCTTTGAGTAGTGAGAAAAGAGGCATGTAAATAATTATTATTATTATTATTCAAAGTGTAAAATTCAAACTGTTTTGCTTTTTGTAAAGTTAGGTCACTTTAATGAAACCCTTCACATTTCTGAGCAGGAAAAAACAAATGGTAGTTAGGATGTGGGCATTAGTTGTGAACAAAGAAAACATCCTAAATGAAGAGGAAAATCCCAGCTGTACAAAAATATAACATTTGGAAACAATGCATTTTGTAAAATCAGGTCACATTGTTAAATGTTTTCACATTTCTGAAAAGATGACTTTTAGAATGTTGTTACAGGTAGCGAATAGCCAGATTATCCTAAATGCAGCAGATAAATTAATTAAAGCCAATGGTGGGTCAAAACAGACCTGAAAGACACAAAGGTTACACCTTTTTTTTTTTTTTTTTTTTTTTAATAAAAAGTTATGTTTTTTTATTTTTTTACTTTTAGTTTATTTGAGGAAAATGTAGGAAAAGTGGCAAGGTTATACCCCAAACAGCTGTAAGTAGTATGCTGTTACTAATCACAGACAGAAAAATGGGTCAAATGTGACTGGAGGAGGTTGTGAGGGTTAAAATATATGTAGTTTATTTCCTATGTAAAGAGAGAATACATTTTGAAATTACTGTTTAATATATTAGTGTGGGCAGCATGGTGGCACAGTGGTAGCGCTGCTGCCTTAAAGTAAAGTGACCAGGATTCATGTCCTCCTTGTGTGACGTTTGCATGTTCTCCGAGTGTTTGTGTGGGTTTAATCCCAATGTCTAAAGAGATGCAGGTTAAGTGGATTGGCGATACTAAATTGGCCCTGGTGTGTGTGCACTCATCCTGCGATGGACTGGCACCCTGGCAAGGGTTTGTTCCTATTTTGTGCCCTATGCTAGCTGGGATAGGCTCCATCAACCCCCCCACAAGTCCTTATTCAAGACTAAGTGGGTTAGACAATGATGGACTACATCAGTGTGCTTTGTACAGCTATCTGTGTGCATTACAGTAACCATTTAGCAGAATTGTAAAATATTGTTGCTTATTTTCCAACATGTGCCATACACTTTATGCTTAGTTAGTGCAGGGCTGCGTCTGCATTCATCTGCAAAGAGAAAAAACAAATTATGGGTTATCTCCATGCTGAAAAGGAAAGCAGGTAAAGTACATGTCACGTCTGTTTAACCTTCATCGGCTGGCTGAAACATTGCTGCTTTGACCTTCTTTCCTTTTCCACGTGGAGATAACCTTTAACCTTTTTTTCCCCCACTGAAAAGTATCTCCTACCTGCCACTTGGCTCTGAATTACAATTAATAAAATTTCTGGTGCTTTCTATGTGAAAAGCAAAAGAGAGAGAAATAACAGGAATGCTGATTTTATTGATTGCTCACATATTTAACTTTCATTGGCCGCGTGTTTAAATTAGTTATTTATTGGCAGTCACTTTTGTTTGCTGCTCATTATGAGCAAATTCAAAGCAAAATTAAAGCTTTTTTTATTGGTTTTTCAGTCCCTCATTTGAACCCTTGTTCTATCTCATTTTTGACAGTGCCGGCTAGTTTACTGTAATATGTAAAACAGTTACCTATTAATAATAAAAAAGTTTGATCTGATTTGCTTATTGCGATTAATCTGACCAGGAAAATTACATTGGGGGGTGGTATGGTGCGTTAGCCCATTACGTCATTTTATGAATCCACTTCAGTTTGTTAGTCATTTCAAATTGGGTGGACATCGTGATGGACTGGCACCATGCCCAGGACTGCCTGGCTAACATCTGGTCTCCCATGGCCCTTAATTGGATTAAGTGGGTTTGAGAATACTATACTATGAACTGGGACCAACTGAGGTATCCGCAAATGCAAAACAGCAACCAGTCCTGGATGGGACACCAAAGCATCACCATTCACACTTATATATGCACATAGAGAAAGTTTTAGAGTTACTAATCAACCTATCTTGTACATTTTAGAAATGTAAGAGACAACATTCTATTTACAAACCGCTCAAAGGTGACAAACTCTACTAAAATGGTGACTAGCTTTGCATTTGAACTTAAAGCCAGAGAAAAGTCATATTAACTTCTTCTCCACAGTGCTACCTGAGTGGATTCATAAAACGTTAGTCAGTCTTCTACTTCTTTCAGCTGCTCCAGTTAGGGGTTGTAACAGCGGATCATCTTCCATATCATCCTGTCCTCATCATCTTGCTCGGTCACACCCATCACCTGCATGTCCTCTCTCACCACATCCATAATCCTTCTCTTAGGCCTTCCTCTTCCCTGGCAGCTCTATCCTTAGTTCCCTTCTCCCAATATACCCGGCACCTCTCTTCTGTACATGTCCAAACCAACGCAATCTCGCCTCTCTGACTCTGTCTCCCAACTGTCCAACTTGAGCTAACCCTCTAATGTCCTCGTTTCTGATCTTGTCCATCCTCATCACACCCAATGCAAATCTTAACATCTTTAGCTCTGCCACTTCCAGCTCTGTCTCCTGCTTTCTGGTCAGTGCCACCGTCTCCATCCCATATAACATAGCTGGTCTCACTACCATCCTGTAGACCTTCCCTTTCACTCTTGCTGATACCCGTCTGTCACAAATCACTCCTGACACTCTTCTCCACCCTGCCTGCACTCTCTTCTTCACTTCTCTTCCACAATCCCCATTACTCTGTACTGTTGATCCCAAGTATTTAAACTCATCCACCTTCGCCAACTCTACTCTCTGCATCCTCACCATTCCACTGACCTCCGTCTCATTCACACACATGTATTCTGTTTTGTTCCTACTGACCTTCATTCCTCTCCTCTCTAGAGCAGATCTCCACCTCTCCAGGGTCTTCTCAGCCTGCTGCCTACTCTCTCTACAGATCACAATGTCATCGGCAAACATCACACTCCACAGGGACTCCTGTCTAATCTCATCTGTCAACCTGTCCATCACCACTGCAAATAAGAAAGGACTTCTTAAGTCAATGCAACAATAAAAATAAGCGTGTAATGTATGGATGAAAAGTGAGATTCCACTTTCAGTGCACTGCAGAGTAGGTGATTATAGTTGCTATTCATTGCTATTTTTGAATAGTGAATTATTTTGCAAAGTTGTTTTTGTTAATATTGTAGGGCAATGTTGGGTATTCTACCAGGATCTGACAGAAAACAATGTAAATTTTAGAGTTTTGATTTTTTTTTTTGAGAAAACATATAGTGTCCTCCATATTGGGACAAAGACATTTTTCTTTGATCTCCCCCTCAGCTGCACAGTTTAAAATGACAAACAATTCAGACATACTGATCAAAGTGCACATTGCAGTCCCCCCACCCCATTTCATGCACCATAATTATTGGGACAACTGGCGTCGCAGGTGTTTGTGATTCCGCAGGTGGGTTTAATGGCTTCATAAGATATCTCGGCCTGCTTCTACCCTTTGGCGTCTGGAGTTGCCGTTGTTCAACATGAGGACAAGAGTTGTGCCAATGAAAGTCAAAAAAGCCATTATGAGGCTGAGAAACAAGAATAAAACCATTAAGAGACATCAGCAAAACCTTGGGATGACCAAAATCAACTGTTTGGAACATCATGTCACAAAAGAGCTCAGTAATCACAAAGGGACTGGTAGGCCAAGGAAGGCCTCCACTGCTGAGGACAGATGAATCTTCACTGTGGTAAAGAAAAAGCCTAAAACGCCTGTGCAACAGCTCAAAAACAGTCTTCAGGGGGCCAATGTGTGTGTGTCAGAGACGACTATCAGCTGAAGGCTTCATGAACAGAAATGCAGAGACCACACTGCAAGGTGCAAACCACATAAACAGGATGGCCATATCACACTTTGTGGAAAAAAAGGGCTTCAAAGAGCCTGCAGAATTCTGGGTAAAGGTCTTGTGGACAGACGAGGCAAAGATGGACCTCAGAGAGATGGTGAGAGCAAAGTGTGGAGATGACAAGGAACTGCCCGAGATCCAAAGCAGACCACCTCATCTGTTAAACATGGGGGTGTTATAGCTTGGGCATGTATGGCTGCCACAGGTCCTGGCACACTTCTCTTCATTGATGATGGAACTGCTGATGGCAGCGGCACAGTGAATACTGAGGTGAGTAGAAACATCTGATCTGCTCAAGTTCCAGTAAGTGCCCCCAAACTCAGTGGATGGCACTTCATCCTACAACAAGATAATGAGCCAAACATACTGCTGAGGCAACACGGGTTTATCAGAACTAAAAAATGGATTGAAACTGGGTGAGTGGCTTGGCCTTTCAAGAATTTTCCAACTGAACAGGCCTTCCATATGCTCAAGGAGGGAGGGGGGACTGTGTAGAAAAAGTGTTATGTCCAAAATGCCTGTAAGTCCCATTAAACGAAAGACTGCAATGTGCACTTTAATCACGTCTGAATTGTTTGATTTGTTATTTTAAACTGTGGAGCAGAGGAGTGAATTGAGGAGAAATGTGCCCCTGTCCTAAACATTATGGGGGGCACTGCATATTTAAAGCAGACAGTTTTGTCCAAAGAGACTCACAAAAGAGGTCAGTGGACTGTTGGGGATAGTTTAACAGGACAGGGTTACAAAAGTATTTGACACAAGCGAAGAGCTCAGAGCAGTATGCCAGTTTCACCTCCTCAGTTACAAGACCCCATCAAAGCCGTTATCAATTACAACAGAAGTTCACAAAACACAAGAGTCTTCAAGCACTTCTTAAACACATTGAGTGAGTCAGAATTTCGAATGGAGGTGGGCAGCTTGGTCCATTGGCTAGGTGCTACACAAGAAAAGAGTCTGGGCTGAGATTTGATGCCACACAGAGGTGGCATCACCAAACCTCATTCATCAGCAGACTTGAGTGGCTTAGAAAAAGCAGGGGACCTCACAGTTCCCTCAATATACCTTTAATAGGTGCTGACCCAATGACTACTCTTTAGCCAAACATCAAGGATTTGAAGTTAATGTTTGCCTCTACATGGAGCCAATGCAGTGATCTGACAAGAGGAGTGGTATGTGCCCACCTAGTTGAACACCAGATGTGCCACAGTGTTTTGAATCATCTACATCAGCCTGGTGACACAGACGTGACAAGGAGTTGTGCTGCATATTCTGCCAGGCACAGTACATCCTGATCTTACAGATTTTGTATACAGTGAATCTGCAAGACCAAGTGTGAGTGAAGGACAGCTGGTCATCGATCACCACATCAATGCTGTGCTCTGGCTGGGTGCGTTTAGTGATAATGAGCCAAACTGAACAGAAATGGGATAACAAGAAGGTATATCTCCTGCAAGTGACATGACCTGGTGCTATAATTTTAGCCTGAGGTGTGCAGAGTGAAGAGAAAAGGAGACGGAACTGTTCCTTGTGGTGCTCCCGTGTTGATCATATGCATATCAGAGAGACAGTCTCACAAACTGTGATCTGTCTGACAAGACGGTTCATTATCCAGGGCACCACAGGTTCATCCATCTGCATATCTCTGAGCGTTCCCTTTATCAGGGATGGCTGGATGGTACTGAAGGTACTGGAGAAATCAAACAACAGAGTCCTCACAATGCTGCCAGCTTTGTCTGGGTGAGAATAAGCCTCATGGAGTAGATACGAGAATTGCATCCTCCACTGAAATCTTTGTCTGATAGGCAAACTGCGGTGGGTGCGGGTGGTCTAACCCAAGAGGACTCGTATAGCTCGGAGCCATCCTCTCAGATGTCTTCATGATGTGAGATGTAAATGACACTGATCTCTTGTCATTGGCTGAAGAGGCTTTGTTTTTCTCAACTAATCCTGTTGCCACTTTCAAAAAATTTAAAAGATTGGTTTGGCAGGATATTCCACTAATAAACCCATGTGGCTGTAAATTATTTTCATATAGGTGTTTTCCTAATATATTTCTTATTATGGTTTCCTTAATTTTACATGGTACAGAAGTACAATTTACTGGTCTTTAATGCATTTCCTAAATAAAAATGTGGCACTTTTTCATAAGCTGTTTTGACAAAACAACTTGATGTCTCATCTTAAGTACACGATTGTACACACCCGTTAAACATGCACATGCTACCGAGGACGGTCACGTAGAATTTCTCTAATATTCTTTCAGATACAGACATTATAAAATGGTTTACAAATGTGTACAATTAAAAAAGACTACGGGTTTAAAAAAATTGAATCCTTCAGACTTAACTGTGTAGGTCATAGAAAGGGCGACAACGGGCGCCCTCTTTGCTTTGACGCGAGTATCTGCAAGATGACACTTACGGATTGCTAACATAAAAGCCGGTAAAACATCTGTAGTAAAAAATCAACGAAAAAGATCGCAATTTATTATAAAACAAGGGACCCAGCTGGTGTACAACAGCCGCGGAAAAGCCCGGCGTTTCAAGTGCGAACAGGAGGCGGCGATTATCAGTAACAGGGCTGAACTATATAACTCAGATTCCCGAAATCCTTTGCGTTACGTGCGACTCTGTTCATTTGCGTGCTCTTTAACGCTGCATTTCGGGAGATGTAGTTTTTAAATTTGACACTTACGAGCGTTCCTAAGCAGACAAAATGAACCATAGGACTACAAATCCCTTGAAAACGGATGTCTAATACGGTCCCAAATTTCAGCAGCACGGCGGACGTCCTTCCATTTTGTTTTTATTAAAAAGCGCTGCTTTTTTTCTTAAAGGAGAAGCGACATTAAGACACACGGCCCGGTTCCGATGCCTTCCGATTCTGGATTATCCGATCCTGTCCCTTTAAGTTTGAAGTTTTGTGATTAATGGAATGCATAAATAGAATTTACTATCAATAAACGGTTTTTTTCTGACAGAAGAAGAATCGGGACAAGTGAGCTTGAGAGGTCCGTCCTGAGCTTCAGCTCCCCCCACCTCCCCGCCACCAGCACCATCTACCAGCCCGCTCGGGTGCAGCTGGCAGCGCAAGGCGGGCGGCGATGGAATCGGAGCCGACCCGGCCCAGCGGTGACAGCGGGGAGCCGGAGCCTCAGTCTAGCGAAGCAGATGCCGAACAGACGCGGGCTGCACCCGTGGCGACAGCAGGTGACCTCAGTCCAACGGGCTCGGGAAGAGTGCTCCGGGGCCGAACAGTCACCGGAGCTACGGCAGCGGCCTTGGCGACTCTGGTGGTCCGGAACTCGGACGAGCACCCACCGTCAGCGCCACCATCAAAACCTGGGCCTCGTTCTGGAAGAGTGCTGAGAGTAAGGACGAGTCGCGGAGGGACCGCAGCAGCTGCTAGGGAGAAAAGCCGGGGAACCGCCGGGTGCGGGCAAGCTGAAGATGGAACAGACGAGGGCTCTGCAGCTGCCCGTCGAAGGAAGGCGGAGTGCCCGCGTCGGAGAAGGAACCCCGCTGTTCGTGGAGAGAGCGTGGCTCAGGCGCCGGGTGACAGCGGCCTAACGACAACGTGAGTACCACCGACTAAGACTACACGAGATGCTTGTGCCTTTCTAAACTTTTCACCCTCTGCCATAAGTTAGGCTCTTTTGGAAAGCCGCAATGAAAGATAGAAGCGGCGTGTATTCAAGTAGCGCGATGATCGCCTGGACTCCTTAAAAAAAAATGTGTTGCAAACACCTCCGGGTGCAGTGACGGGAAGATTAATCATTTTTCTTGAAGGCAGGCGCCCGAGCATTCCATGTGTATGCGACATGAGGAGAGCCGCTGCTGCGGGAAGGTAGCGCCACGCGCACCGCCAGAAATCCGCTTCCTTCTCCGATGCCTCGCCTCGAGCGGGCGAAAAATAGCCAAAATGTCCACTGCGATAGTACTGCTGATTCCACCTTATCTATAAGGCATCATAATGTAGTCGGGAGGAGTGTACAGTATGTACTTCCCAAAGTACACATACTTCTTCTTGTGTTCCTTGTGCAAAAGGTGAAATGGTTTTCCACGTGAGCAGCTGTCATGTTTCTTTTCCATTTGACAGGCCAGCTCCTTTAAAAGTACTGCAAAACATTTCAAGTGCAGGGAGCCAACTTTATTGATTAAGATATATAGATAGACCAGCTGTCTAAGCCAATGGGCCTTAGAAATAGTGTTGTTGTTTAACTGAATGTATAGGAAGTGCTATGTAACTTATGTATACAATAGTTGTATTTTTTTTTTTTTTTTTTTTTACTATCAAGTGTTACTGGCTGGCAGTGTGGTGCAGTGGTTTAATTCTTTAGACCTAGAACTTCAGATGCTGAGGTTGAGGGTTAACATCCCACTACTGACACTGTATGACCATGAGCACGTCACTACACCTGTCTGTGCCTCAACTCGAAAAAACCAAAGAAATGTAACCGCTTGTATACCACAAAATGGTGCAAGTCTCCCTGAATGAAGGCATCAGTCAAATAATGAGTAGTAATAATACTATTAGGTCACTGGAGCTTCTTACTCTTGAAAATACTGTATACAGTTGCCAAGAAGTAAAACATTACAGCATCAGAACAATTCCTGCTTTTCCAGATTTTGGCAGGCTATTCCAGATTTTAGGTGCATAGCAGCAGAAGGCCGCCTCACCACTTCTTTTAAGTTTTGTTCTTGGAATTCTAAGGAGATATTCATTTGAGGATCTGAGGTTACGATTTGGGATATAGGGTGGCAGACATTCCGATATATAAGATGGAGCTAGATTATTTAAGGCTTTATAAACCATAAGCAGAATTTTAAAGTCAATCCTGAATGACACAGGCAACCAGTGTAGTGACATCAAAACTGGAGAGATGTGCTCGGATTTTCTTTTCCTAGTTAGGATTCTAGCAGCTCCATTCTGCACTCATTGCAAACGATTTATGTCTTTTTTGGGTAGTCCTGAGAGGAGTGCGTTACAGTAATCTAGTCGACTGAAAACAAACGTGTGAACTAATTTCTCAGCATCTTTCAGTGATATAAGAGGTCTAACTTTAGCTATGTTTCTTAAGTGAAAAAATGCTGTCCTAGTGATCTGATTAATATGCGATTTAAAATTCAGATTACAGTCAACAATTACCCCTAAGATTTTTACCTCCGTCTTGACTTTAATTCTAATGTATCCAGTTTATTTCTAATAGCCTCATTGTATCCATTATTGCCAATCACTAAGATTTCAGTTTCCGCTTTATTTAACTTGAGAAAGTTACTATTCATCCATTCTGAGATACAAGTCAGACATTTTGTTAGTGATTCAAGAGAATTGGGGTCATCAGGTGCTATTGATAAGTACAGCTGTGTGTCATCAGCATAGCTGTGGTAGCTCACGTTGTGCCCTGAGATAATCTGACCTAACGGAAGCATGTAGATTGAGAAGAGCAGCGGACCCAGGATAGAGCCTTGTGGAACACCATATCGGATATCATGTGTCTTCAAGTTGTGATTACCACAACTAACAAAGAATTTCCTCCCTGTCAGGTAGGATTCAAACCAATTTAAGACACTGCCAGAGAGGCCCACCCATTGACTAAGGCGATTTCTAAGAATATTATGATCAATGGTGTCAAATGCAGCACTCTGATCTAAGAGGATGAGAACAGATAAATGGCCTCTGTCTGCATTCACCCGCAAATCATAAAGCACAGCTTGCTTCATTACACTTGAACTCGTGCCCAAGGGGCAAACACCAGGCCTTGCCATCATAGATATCCTTCAACACCGTATCAAATAAATTATTGCTTTTCCCTCCGATAATGAACAGAGCGGTAGCAAGAGTATATCTCAAATATTTCTCCCACTATTGTTGTACCTCTGACTGTCTCATTTTTTTTTTATTCTATCTTTTTTTTTTGTAACTTGATGCATTCATCTTTGCATTCTCATGTCTGCCACATCCAACTTTTTTGTCCTCCTCTCCCTTTGCTGCCCACGTCTCAGTTCCATGTATTATTGCTGGTCTTACAACTGTCTTAAAAACCTTACCTGTAACCTTTGCCTTAATTCTTCGATCCCACAATAGTCCTGATACTGTCTTCCAGTTTTTCCATCCACACTGCACTCTGTGGGTTATCTCCGCATCTAATTCTCCATCATGGGCTAGGCATTTAATTGTATTCATTCTTTTCAATAGCTTTCCCTGCAAGTCAATGCCTGAATTCATCATTAAACCTCAAATATTGTGTCTTCTTCCTGTTTATCTTCAATTCTCTATCCTCAAAAGCCCTTTCATTCCTCCCACTTCCTCTCCACTTCATCCTTTCTGGTGTTACATAACACCATGTCATTGGCAAAAAGCTTGCACCAGGCAGACTGGTCTTTTATTTCACAAGTCAACACATCCTTAACCAGATCAAAGAGGTAAGGACTTCAAGAAGATCCCTGGTGCAGACCTACTCTAACTGGGATCTTGTCTTTTACCCCAACACTGGTTTTTAACTGGAGTTCTCACTCCCTCACACATATTCTGGAGAAACCTCACAAAGTTCTCTGGTCCTCCTTTCTTTCCAAACACCTCCAGACCTCTTGGCATGGCACTCTTATCATATGCCTTCTCAAACTCAATAAACACCATATGCAGACCCTTCTGTTTTTCTCGATGCTTCTGTGTGAGCTGTCTAAATGCAATGACTGGATCATTTGTTCCTCTCCCTGGCATTAAACTAAACCGTTCTTCCTTTATGGTGGTCTTTTCCCCTCTTGGTTGTTCTCCATGATTTTTTGTTTATTTGGATGATTGGTAGTTACACCTTTATGTCAATTTTTATATTTCTCTTAGCTATTTGTTTAACTGTTTTTCTGTGCTTGCCATTTCCATCTTTGGGTCACAGGAACCCAAAGCCTTTCCCGACAGTAATGTGCACAAGACAAATATTCCCGGTGCCACAATCTTGTAGGTACAGTGGAACCTCGGGTCAAGACTGTAATTCGTTCCAAAACTCTGGTCGCAGCCCTAATTTGGTCATTACCCGAAGTAATTTCCCCCATAGGATTGTATGTAAATACAGCTTGTTCGGTCTGGAATGGATTGATTGAATGTAAATATATATTTTTAAAGATTTTTAAGCACAAAAATACAGTAATCCCTCCTCGATCGCGGGGGTTGCGTTCCAGATCCCCCCACGATAGGTGAAAATCCGCGAAGTAGAAACCATATGTTTGTATGGTTATTTTTATATATTTTAAGCCCTTATAAACTCTCCCGCACTGTGAATAAATATTCCCCGCAGAGTTATACAGCATAATCCCTTTGTATTCTCTTAGATTTTAGGTAAGGTTCATTGAAATTATGTATATAAACACACTGTTTATATACAGTAAAACCTAAATATTATTTTAAAGATATTGAGTGTCTCCGATATCACATATGTTACAGCCATTACGATAGACAGGTCACCAGCAATAAATACGTACAATGCAAGAAAAATAGTATACAGTAAATGTGTGTACAGTGACACTAAACGTACGTACATGTACTAAGCACTGAAATAAAAAAATTAATTATGGTTACTCACCAACAATGACACGATGACTTGTCCGATAACGATGAGTTTAATTTTACTGCACAACAAAGGAGAGCGTTACAGCCCTTGTAAAGGAGCCACTTCAGGCGATTGTGTAGCACTGCCGTTGTTCTTCTTCTGGCAGTCTTCAATCCAAATCCCTAAAGCAGATTCCATCCAGACTACTGCCTTATTACATCCACTTACAACTCGTTTTGCACCCTGGTTAAAAGGACGCTGCAGCCGTAGATCTTATATTCCTTTCCTACTTTTTAAATAAAAAGAATCGTAGCCTTCAACAAATCCAAAACGTTTACCTTTTCGGCAGTCATTAAAATCTTCTTCTTGCGCTTGGGCACGGCCCCTGAAGCAGTAGCAGATTGTTTTGGAGCCATAATGAAGGGCTTGACTATGCACAAAGATAAACACAAAAGAGCACAACTCTTTACACAGCGAAACACGTTGATGCTGAATGAGCGAGACAAGACTTCCTGGTTAACACTGCATTCAGCACGCAGGAGCTCAACTGCGTGCTCTGATTGGTTAGCTTCTCAGCCATCCGCCATTAGCATCCCTTGTATGAAATCAACTGGGCAAACCAACTGAGGAAGCATGTACAGGAAGTAAAAAGACACGTTGTCCGCAGAACCCGCGAAGCAGCGAAAAATCCGCGTTATATATTTAGTTATGCTTTATAATTGCAATATATTTATATCTGGTTTCAATTCACTGCATGGTCACTGTCTGTGTAGGGTAGGAGTTTTAAACTAAGACTCTGCCAGGCTGCAGATTTTTATTCCATGCACTTTCTAAATTAGTCACCAATCACTCATCATACTTTTTATGTAGCGTTCGTTTTAGCTGATTTGCCTTTTAAGCTTCAGAATCTTAGACTATTTGACTCAGATGATCCGAAGACAGTTCGTCATATTCAGATGATTGCTGTCAGTCGGACCAGAATAACAACAGCACCCTTACTCTTTGTAGCTCAGAATCACTACTTTGAGAGCCACCTTCATGAGATTTTGAATCTATTCATATAAAAGGCAAAGCCCTCACTGACTCATTACTAATTCTCCCACTTTCCATATAGGTGGGAAGCTGAAATTTCGTATGCTCATTCCTTGCAGTGTACTTGCAACAGTTAGGTATGTTTCATTTCCTATTGCAACACCCAAGGAAGGGAAATGGGTGTACCCACTAAACTGTATATATAGACAGGGGAAACCCCTCCTCACCATTTCTGTGACTTCCAATATACAGTGCATCCAGAAAGTATTCACAGCGCATCACATTTTCCACATTTTTTTATGTTTCAGCCTTATTCCAAAATGGACTAAATTCATTTTTTTCTTTAGAATTCTACACACAACACCCCATAATGACAACGTGAAAAAAGTTTACTTGAGGTTTTTGCAAATTTATTAAAAATAAAAAAAAAAACTGAGAAATCACATGTACATAAGTATTCACAGCCTTTGCTCAATACTTTGTCGATGCACTTTTGGCAGCAATTCCAGCCTCAAGTCATTTTGAATACGATGCCACAAGCTTGGCACACCTATCCTTGGCCAGTCTCGCCCATTCCTCTTTGCAGCACCTCTCAAGCTCCATCAGGTTGGATGGGAAGCGTCGGTGCACAGCCATTTTAAGATCTCTCCAGAGATGTTCAATCAGATTCAAGTCTGGGCTCTGGCTGGGCCACTCAAGGACATTCACAGAGTTGTCCTGAAGCCACTCCTTTGATATCTTGGCTGTGTGCTTAGGGTCGTTGTCCTGCTGAAAGATGAACCGTCGCCCCAGTCTGAGGTCAAGAGCGCTCTGGAGTAGGCTTGGGCAGTAATACGGTAATATGGTATCCCGCGGAATCTAAAAATAGCAACAGTATCAGTTTCAATGCCGTTATCCCGTCATAAAAACAATGCACTTATATAGGAGTCAAGGATTAAATATTAAATATAATTTATTTAATGCCTAAAAATGCGTATGTGTGGTTGTCAACACGTGACAGCGTGGAGGAGAAAGAGAGAGGTGGGGAAAGATGGCGAGTCGCGCACCTAGTGACCTGGTCTCGAAAAAGAACACAACTTCTGCAGTTTGGCAGTATTTCAGGTTTCGACCGAACGAGAAGGGAGAGGCGGTAAATACGGACGAGGCAATTTGCAAATTGTGCAACAAAAAGGTGACCGCGAGAGATGGAAATACCTCGAACCTAAGGTCGCATATACGAAACCACCATTCACTCACTGCTGCGAGGATGGACCCGAGTTCACTCAGTGCAACAGTTTCAACGCCTCCCGATGCAGGACCAACAACATCTAGGTCCACCGCCAGTACGCAGCCGACGATAATGGGGGCCTTCGGGAAAGCAACAAAGTACAAAAGGGACAGTAAAGGGACAGTGTCCGTTGGAAAACCTGTACTAATGCAGTGACAAAATACTTGGCGAAGGAAGTGGTCTCTTTCCAAACACTGGGGGGAAAAAAAGTCCTTTACGGACATGGTAAAGGTCCTAGATGCCCAGTACGAGCTGCCTTGACGGAAATATTTCTCACAAACAGCCGTCCCACATTTATATAGTAAAGTTAGAGACAAGTGCTGCTGTCAGCGGCAGACAGTTATTCCTTAACAACTGACATGTGGTCGTCAGTTAACATGACACCATATATGTTTCTGACTGTCCATACTATTACACCTGACTGGAAACTTGAATCCAAATGCCTCCAAACTACATATTTTCCTGAGAGTCATACAGCGGACAATCTTGCTGCTGCGCTCAGAGCTGCACTTCAGGAATGGCAACTTGACGAGAAAAAACTTTCAGCCATAACCACTGACAACGCTGCCAACATTCATGCCGCAATCAGGTCCCTGCATTGGCCATGGCTACACTGCTTCGGTCACAATCTTAAACTTGGCTGTCACAAATGGATTGCATGACCAGAGGCAATAAACCGAGCGCGCCCTTGGAGTATGCCGTAATGTTGTCGGGGCCTTTTCACACAGCTGGCAACGTAAGCATGAACTCCACAAGAAGCAAGTAGACTTGGGACTCCCAAAACATAGTCTCATAACGGTAAGCATAAAACGTGCAGAGAGTTCCTCAGGGGCAGGGGCTCAAATATAAAAAAAAGGGATATATATATATATATATCCTCAAATATGCTTTGCATCACATAAATAAATTATATTGAAAAGTAGGCTATATTAAAATAGAAAACCATTTTTTAAATTGTAGTTTTTTTCCTGTATTTTTTATCAAATAAATGCAGGCTTGATGCGCATAAGGGACTTATTTAGCCTAAAATAAATGTGCATGCAAAATTGACCAAATGGAATAATATACATTAATGGACTTATTTATTTATGCATTCATTCGTTTATTTAGGCCTATTCATTCGTTTATTTAGGCCTATTTATTCATTTATTCGTTTATTTATGCCTATTTATTCATTCATTTGTTTATTTCGGCATATTCATTCAATTAATTGTTTATTCATTCATTCATTAATTAATTCATCCATCCATCCATCGGCAGGACTGCGCAACTCGCTGGGGCTCCAAACTGGCAATGGTGGAGCGCATCCTCGAGCAGGCCCAAGCGATCAGACACGTCCTGTCTGATGACAGAAGGAGCAGCCTGTCCCTGACCTGGCAGGACATGTACGTCTTGAAAGCTGTTCACGAAGCACTGAAACCAGTCGGTGACTTCACTGATATTTTGTCAGGAGAAAATTATGTGACCAGTTCCTATATCCTCCCCATACTACAGATCTGCAGGGACAATGTGTTGGCTGCATCAGAAAATGACCTCCAGCTAACAGTCACTCAAAAATGGAATTCTAACAAAGCTGGAGGCCAAGTATGAATCCAATTCAGTGCGCAAAATATTGCGAAAATGCACTTTCCTCGCCCCTCGTTACCGTGGAGGATATGAGACGGATGACAACGCATTGGCTGAGACCAAGGCTGAATTACAGGCTGATATCGTGAGCTTAGAGGCAGCAGGTCCAGTGGCCATTAGAGTGGAAGAGGGAGAGGCGCAACCTGCACCCTCACGAAAAAAAGATGACTCTGGGAAGTATGCTGCAAAAAAAATCTGATGCAATGGCAGGTCCCGTCGGCATCGGCACCGTAGAGGACCGAGTCGGAGCTGAAATAACAGCCTACTGTTTGGAGCCAGTTACTCAAGGAGACGAGGACCCACTTCTCTGGTGGAAAAATGCTGCCGGGCGTTTTCCCCAGATGTCGCGAGTGGCACGAAAGTACCTGTGCGTCTGTGCCACGAGCACACCATCCGAGCGGGTTTTCAGCACCGCAGGTAAAGTTGTCGGTCCACAATGTGCCCTGTTAAAGCCGGACAAAGTAAACATGCTGGTTTTTCTAGCGAAAAATCTTGACTAGATTGATGGCACTTGCCATTCGCTCCTATTCGCACTGTGTTTATTTTTATTTATTTAATTGATTCAGGTATTTTTATTTGGTTTACGTTAAAAACAATATTGGAAAGAAGACTGGAAAGAAGTTTTTGTTTAGGACTATTGCTTTGCAATACTTTTTATAATATGGATGATGTTTATGTTAATTCAACTCTGGTTGACTGTTGTGGGTCTATTTGCACTTTTTTTTATAAGCTGCTCTTCTTTGTTATTAAAAGTTGTTCAGGCGGTGTGATTTAATTTAAATAATTTGTGTGCGCGTCTCCGCATGAAAACTGTTCTGGATGTTTAGGTTAATTTAATTCTGTTTGACTGTTGTATTTGCACTTTTTTATAAACTGCTATTTGTTGCTAATAAAAGTTGTTAATATTGTTCTGCATGTTATTTTGTTATTGTTTCAGTATTAGTGTTTGATATTCAGTTTCTGAACGGTTTAGGCACAAGCCAACAGTTTGGTGACGCTGTCTGAGCCTTACGTCACAATTTTTTTATTATTCACGGTAATACCGTATACCGAGGTAAAATAGGGAGGAGGTTTGACGGTATCAAAATTCGAAAACCGCCCAACCTTACTCTGAAGCAGGTTTTCATCCAGGATGTCTCTGTACATTGCTGCAGTCCTCTTTCCCTTTATCCTGACTAGTCTCCCAGTTCCTGCCGCTGAAAAACATCCCCACAGCATGATGCTGCCACCACCATGCTTCACTGTTGGGATGGTATTGGCCTGGTGATGAGCGGTGCCTGGTTTCCTCCAAACGTGACACCTGGCATTCACACCAAAGAGTTTAATCTTTGTCTCATCAGACCAGATAATGTTGTTTCTCATGTTCTGAGAGTCCTTCAGGTGCCTTTTGGCAAACTCCAGGCGAGCTGCCATGTGCCTTTTACTAAGGAGTGGCTTCTGTCTGGCCACTCTTCCATACAGGCCTGATTGGTGGATTGCTGTAGAGATGGTTGTCCTTCTGGAAGGTTCTCCTCTCTCCATAGAGGACCTCTGGAGCTCTGACAGTGTGACCATCGGGTTCTTGGTCACTTCCCTGACTAAGGCCCTTCTCCCCCGATTGCTCAGTTTAGATGGCCGGCCAGCTCTAGGAAGAGTCCTGGTGGTTTCGAACTTCTTCCACTTACAGATGATGGAGGCCACTGTGCTCATTGGGACCTTCAAAGCCTCAGAATTTTTTCTGTAACCTTCCCCAGATTTGTGCCTTGAGACAATCCTGTCTCAGAGGTCTACAGACAATTCCTTTGACTTCATGCTTGGTTTGTGCTCTGACATGAACTGTCAACTGTGGGACCTTATATAGACAGGTGTGTGCCTTTCCAAATCATGTCCAATCAACTGAATTTACCACAGGTGGACTCCAGTTAAGCTGCAGAAACATCTCAAGGATGATCAGGGGAAACAGGATGTACCTGAGCTCAATTTTGAGCTTCATGGCAAAGGCTGTCAATACTTATGTACATGTGCTTTCTCAATTTTTTTATTTTTAATAAATTTGAAAAAATCTCAAGTAAACTTTTTTCACATTGTCATTATGGGGTGTTGTGTGTAGAATACTGAATAAAAAAATAAATTTAATCCGTTTTGGAATAAGGCTGTAACATAACAAAATGTGGAAAAAGTGATGCGCTGTGAATACTTTCCGGATACACTGTACGTAGGAATCCCAAATTTCCCTTGCTTATCTTTTACACTGTACTTACAAAACATTAAGTATGTTTCATTTTGTGCCATGCCCCGTAACGAACTTTTGAAAATAACGTCTTCTTTTTTTGCAGTTCTCCTCTTTACGCCGTAAGGAGCTTTCTGAACTGACCTCTCCCTTTGGCCGTTTCATTCCTTATTTTCATTAACAGACGACATATTCTACCCCCGAGACGCACAAGGGCTGTCCCCGGTCCCCCTTCCTTTTTCTGTATGGCCGCTGTCTGCGCATCTACCATGTGGTTGGCTCCCTGCCTAAAAATGTGCATTTCTCATACAGAACATTTACAATCATAAATTAAACTCTTTACAATCATAAAATTCACTCTCAATACTAAAATAAGCCTACAACAATTACATTGCCAATCATGTTACGATCTTTTTAAAATGTTTCCTTTTCTTTTTCATAACTTCTTTAACACACTACTTCTCTGCTACGAAGCGCTGGTAATTTGCTAGTTGGTTTATAAGTTTGATACTACAGAAGTAGTCTAATTGTCTCCACTTTTAAACAAAATTCACTCATTGTTGTCTCCAGATGTATATATTGTACATCTGGCTCAGTAAGACTAATGAGTGCAACTGTGTGTGTCTCTTGTCACATTTCTCTGTGTACTGTCATGTCTTCCTATCTTCTTACAGTACAACAGTTATTAACTGCTGCTAGCAGCAAATATTGACATCTGCTCTTAGTGCAGCAGTTCAGGTATCTTGGAATCTTGTTCATGAGTGACAATTGGGTTGGAGTGGTGGCGGCTGCTCTGCGGGTGCTGAACTAGTCCGTGTAGGAGAAGCATGTGCCAGGTCTGTAGACAAAACTCTTGCGTTACTGGTAGATCTACATCCCTGTCCTATCCTATTGTCATGAGCTGTGGGTAATTTTTTAATTTGATTTGATATATCTCTCTATTATTAAAAAAAAAAAAAAAAAAAAAAAACTTGGGATGAGACGTGATCTTTTGAAGAGAGACACTTTCATATCCCGCGACACGGGCAAGTCACGTCATTCTTACAACTTTTGGAAGCAAGTCCCATGATACACATTCAGAGCAGGTTAGAGATAATGGAAGTAGGAAAATTCGAAAGTCTCAAGAAAATGAGAGTAAAGATCACATTCGTGCAAAATAACGAAAAATATTCCTCGGTGAAATAATGGAACGGCGAAAATAGATCGAATAGTGTTTTGAGGATGTCTGGGGGAGAAGAGAGACAAGGCGCAGTGACTTTAAAACGTTTGAAGTGCCACACACAATACAGATCACGTGGGATGGGAGCAGCAAAAAGCCAGCAGCTGATCGAGCAAAGAGGAGGTTAAAAAAAAAAAAGGAATTTGTTTCACATTGTATCACCATTTAAGAGGGGTTTCGGAGGAATGGCCGCATCTCCTTGGGGTGCATTCAGCCCCCATCACAATAGCGCTTTTGGGGTTGGTGAGCGAAGCCCCCTAGTTTTAGTAATCATAGAGAGGAAATTGTACCAAAAAGATGAGATCACAAGTACAACTGCCTGAAATGAGGTTCCTTCACAGGGTGGTTGGGTTGAATCTTTTATGTCGTGTCCTGGAGCTGCCCCTCTGGATCGAGAGGAGCCAGTTGAGCTGGTTTGAGCATGTCCGTTAGGATGTCCCAAGGTGATTTTTTTTTTTTCCCTTAGAGCTGCTCTGGGCACATCCAACTGGGTGCTAACCCAGGACATGCTGGAGGGATTATATGTCTCGGTTGCCTTAGGAAGGCCTGAAAATTTCTCAGGAACAGCTGGAATCTGTAGCTGGGAATAGAAACATCTGGGCTAACCTGTTTGGCCTGCTGCACCAGAAGCCCCCACTAGGAAAAGCGGTTTCAGAAAATGAGATGAGACAACTACTGCTGTGTGTTCTATAAAAGTAACCCTCAGATTCTAGGAATTCCTAGCAGACAGGTGTTAAGCATGAAGAAGGTGTCTTATTAAGTGCACACAGTCAAATGTTAGAACTCATTCTCATGTAATATTTGAACGTTAAAACCAACAGCCCCAGAGATCCTCCATTACTGGCTTGAGAGTCACTGCTTTGCTGGATTTCCTTCTTCTTGCCTCATTATCACAAGAATCATTCACCTCACTTCACTTCCAGGGAACTTGCCTTTTCCTTGCTGATAATCATGTCTTAGGGGTTTAGAGATGTAAAAGCCAGTTGATGCTCTGCCAGGAAGATTTTGGCAGCTTCACACCGGGTGTAGCAGGAGATGTTCAAAACGTTCCGACAAGACACTATCGGGTTCAGAGCATTTCCTACGTACCTCTCTGTTTAGTCTAGGGAAGCCCTAATGGTTTTCAAAAATGTGTAACTCTGGCAGTGGGACAAAATGACCAATTTTAACAACCTAATGTCAGTAAAGATCTTGCAGGGTTTGGTTAGGGCAAACTATTAGTGGAAGTTAAATGCTGACACACCTAGAAATAACTTTATTTGATTTGAGTCAGTAATAATTGGCACTAAGCATTTGTCTATTCCTGCCGTGGAGTTGCGCCCAGTGTTTGCAGGTTGGGCTCCAACCCTTAAGGCCTTGAATTGGATTAAGTGAGTTTTAGAAATGTTATACAAGTTTTCGAAAGTCACAGCTTTCTGAAGTAGTTGTAATCAAAAAAAAATATCAAATACTGTGTCAGTTTTCCATGAAAGATTTGACACCCCAAAGATGGTTTGGATTGTTTTCTGCCTTTGTGTTTTCATTTATCATTCTTCCTGGGTTTTTATTTTGATTAAGGAGCTTAATGGGTTGATAATTCTAAGCGCTGCATTTTAAACCAAATGTTTTGCATTACTTATCGTTATCACCGGAAACCAGAATAGAAAAGTAAACTTGAATTGGTGTGCAGCGTTGTGGCCTGCAAGTCAGTAGGCACGCCGCCAAGCAGTAAAAGCAGTGTATCCATCTCACTTGAAACATTTGCTTGGGATTACTCTGAGAAAGCCACCTAACTGTGAAACTAAGTCTCTTTTTAAAAGGTAAGCAATGGCTACACTTAATAGCTTTGGCAAATGGATGCACCCATACACTTCTTGATCTGTGACGGTGAAGAAATCGGTGTTCCCACTCCATATTTTCACTGGAGCTATGGTTGGCAGCAATGTTGTGGGTAATGCGTTAAAAGTAACATGAGTTACATAGTCGGATTACTTTTTAAAGTTTTATGTAACTTGCAATACAATGAAGTAAAATAAATACCTGAATTACTTGAGAATAAAAATAACAGATACAGTATGTGTTACTTTGTTACTACGGAAGCTTATTCTGCATTGACATGCTCTCAGAAATTTGGAGCTCTGAGTTGTGACATTTCACCTTCACACTTCAGTGTGTTGTCGTGGGTTTCCGGTCAGACTATTCAGGAAAAAATGCAAGGTAGATGTTGATTTGTTACTTGGTCTGCAAAAAAAAAAAATCAAAGATAATGGCATTTTTTATGGAAGATAAAAGCAAAATAAACACAGGGAATATGGATCACTTCGACCAAAAAGATGTCATTTCAGGCTGACCAGGTTATACGTTTTATTTTAAACAATGACTAAGGTGGAAGGTAAGCGTTGCATCACAACTCGGACAATTCAGGTAGCTGTGCTTTTCCCTTATTGTCTGAGGTATAATGCTGCATTCCATTTACCTCGGAGGTCAAATGTCAGAACTGGGAATGTCACATCTGACTTGACCGTGCTCCAGTAAAATATTTGAAAAATCCATATGGTCATGTTCTCTAAAATCTTTTGCTGTGCTTGCTCCAGGGCTGTGGAGAGTCGGTAGATAAATCCTTTGACTCCTACTCCTTAGTTTCCGGTACTTCCGACTCCATCTCCTCTGTATTTAATATGCTAATGTATTTTCTATGTCGATTAAAGGAAGGCAACATCCACATCATTTAACCACAGAACTACTGGCTAGGAAGCTGACTCACTACCGTTGTGGCCAGTTTAAACAAAAGACAAGAACTCCTGAACACACCACACACCTCCACCTACATCATTGCACTTGTTTACACTCACATGAACTTGTTAAACACATTATATGTGAAATAAAATGAAAACACTTTTTGTAATGAACCATAATCCAGATTATGATATGTGAATGTCAGGATGTATGATCGCTCAGCTGAACTTTACACTAGTAGTAACACAGCTATGCACTCGGCTTTATTCTTACATCAGAGAAGTACTTAATTAGGACTATTGTTTGTGAAATGGGACATTTGAACTTGCTGTATGTTTTTTTTCATTACGATTTAAATTTATTAGGAGTTGAAGTCGGTACATGTTTGCGACTCCAACTCCAGGTACTCAGGAATAAGCAGCAGTCAATAACAAGACCGCACACAGTATTTTGCGTATCCAAACACGGTTAGCAACATATCCACAGATAGAAATTGGACAGTACTGTATGTACGACTGATTTAATGAGATACAAATTGACAGAAGTACTAATAAACTGTGTAATACTACAGCTTTCAATAAAGTTTGTGGTCTACGTCCCTATTTTGGATTGATGTCATGATCGTAAAATGGACAATCTCGGGCTTGACAGACTAGCCACAAGTTGGAAATCTGACTTGAGATAGGAGAAGGGTGTATTCCAGTTGAAAATATTGACTAGGAACTCGGAAATTCCAACTTCCCACTTCAAATGGAATGCAGCATAATTCCAAGTTTTCACGTGGTGTTTGACTCGACAACTCAGATTTACTGTCTGTCCGAGAGCAAGTGAATGAAGCATTTTCCCCGGCACCCCCCAAAAAAAGAAAAAGCAGGTCAGTAGTGTGTAATCAAATGAAAAGAAGTATACATTTAATCCTACATATTCTGAGAGGTAGATTTAATCTGCCCAGTTTAGGGCCACAGGCAGGACCAGCACTGTATATAAGGCAAGAGGTGGTGGATGGTACAGACCTAAATAGGGCAGAAAATAATGCGCTACATACAAACCAGCAACAGAAGCCTACAAATAAAATGTCCGTTTTAATCTGACTATTTACTGCAGATATTTTAAAAGAATATGATCAAGTGATGCAGTTGCTGGTCTTCAAGAGCCTGCACAGGGAGATGGAAAATTAGATAAATGCTCTTTACTTCACAGAACGTGGAGGTTCATATCTGGGTTTAGGATTTAATCAGTGCCTGAAGTGGAAACAAATAAGTGAGGGGAAGTTCAGGTTTTTTTTTTTTTTTTTTTTCCCCCCGACTTCTTGGTCCTTGGTCCTCCTCATGATGCATTTCAAATTTTACACAATTTTTTAATCAAGTGGGGGGCTTTGCTAGCTCGCAGTTTTGTGTTGAATTATGTACATTAGATTGTAGAGCAGCAGCAGCAGTGGTGGTGGTGGTGAAGGGGGGGTTCCTCTCTTTGAGTGTTGAATGGGATGTTATTCATAAGTTTGAAATAAAGGGTGCTGTTATGGAAGTAGGGTGTTAGAAGTTGAACAGGATATACAAACCATTTAATGCTGGTACAACAAGGAAAAAAAATGAAAGAAATCCAATGTGCTGTACACATACTTCAGGTACTGAATTTAATAACCAGTGCTAGCCAGCGAAATGTGCTGTTTTTCATAGAAAAGTAAGACAAGTAAAACACTTTGTGTAACACATTACATTTTATATGTAGCTATGCCATATTTATTTTTATTTTGTATGTAAAAAGTAGCATAATTAAGTGGCTTTTAAACATAATGTTCCCCAACACTAGTTAGTATACCCCATGTGCCAGAAAAAGTCATGAATTCACTGACTCCCCTTAGCCTTACACACCAAGTATGGCAGAAAGATGAAGACATCCATCTTGACGCTGATGTGAACAACTTGATGCCACCACTGTATCCATTCTTACTTCCTTCATCACAGTCTGGTGTGCTATTGCCATAGTCAAAGATAATAATTCTTTCTTTACATTTATATAGCGCTTTTCTTACTCCTCAAAGCGCTTTACGCTCCATGCAGGGAGGATCCGGGACGTGAACCCCATGATCTCCTTACTATGAGGCAGAGTAATGTCAGATTGCAGCGTTATGGGTGTTTTAATGATAAATAATCAGTAAGACGCCCATCCAGAGGGACACCATAATAATGTGGGATTTGAAAAAGAAAATTTTAACTTGGTTAATTTAATTACCAGTTTTGCCTTCGGCAATACTGGTAACTAATTCAATAATTCAGCAAGACTCCTGCTTTATTTACCTTACCTTTCTGTTTTGTTGGAGGTGAGTCTCTGGCCTTTGGACTTGTATCAAGTTATCTGAATCCCACTCATTTTAAAAAAAAACAATAATTCAATTTATTAATGAACACAAGGATTAGAAGTATGATGAAAGCATACAGTTAGGTCCATAAATATCTGGAGAGAGACAACTTTTTTCTAATTTTGGTTCTGTACATTACCACAATGAATTTTAAATGAAACAACTCGGATGCAGTTGAAGTGCAGACTTTCAGATTTAATTCAGTGGGTTGAACAAAACGATTACATAAAAATGTGAGGCAACTAAAGCATTTTATTTAACACAATCTCTTCATTTCAGGGGCTCAAAAGTAATTGGACAATTGACTCAAAGGCTATTTCATGGGCAGGTGTGTTCAAGTCTGTCTTTATGTCATTATCAGTTAAGCAGATAAAAGGCCTGGAGTTGATCTGAGGTGTGGTGCTTGCATGTGGAAGATTTTGCTGTGAATAGACAACATGCGGTCAAAGGAGCTCTCCATGCAGGTGAAAGAAACCATCCTTAAGCTGTGAAAACAGAAAAAACCCATCCGAGAAATTGCTACAATATTATGAGTGGCAAAATCTACAGTTTGGTACATCCTGAGAAAGAAAGCAAGCACTGGTGAACTCAGCAACGCAAAAAGACCTGGACGTCCACGGAAGACAACAGTGGTGGATGATCGCAGAATCATTTCCATGGTGAAGAGAAACCCCTTCACAACAGCCAACCAAGTGAACAACACTCTCCAGGGGGTCGGCGCATTGATATCCAAGTCTACCATAAAGAGAAGACTGCATGAAAGTAAATCTAGAGGGTGCACTGCAAGGTGCAAGCCACTCATAAGCCTCAAGAATAGAAAGGCTAGGTTGGACTTTGCTAAAGAACATCTAAAAAAGCCAGCACAGTTCTGGAAAAACATTCTTTGGACAGATGAAACCAAGATCAACCTCTACCAGAAGGATGGCAAGAAAAAAGTATGGAGAAGGTGTGGAAGAGCTCATTATTCAAAGCATGCCACATCATCTGTAAAACACGGTGGAGTCGGGCAGTGTGATGGCTTGGGCGTGCATGGCTGCCAGTGGCACTGGGACACTAGTGTTTATTGATGATATGACACAGGACAGAAGCAGCCGAATGAATTCTGAGGTGTTCAGAGACATACTGTCTGCTCAAATTCAGCTAAATACAGTCAAATTGATTGGGTGGCGTTTCATGATACAGATGGACAATGACCCAAAACATACAGGCAAAGCAACCCAGGAGTTTATTAAAGCAAAGAAATGGAAAATTATTGAATGGCCAAGTCAGTCACCTGATCTTAACCCAACTGAGCAGGCATTTCACTTGTTGAAGACTAAACTTCAGACGGAGAGGCCCACAAACAAATAGCAACTGAAAGCCGCTGCAGTAAAGGCCTGGCAGAGCATTAAAAAGGAGGAAACCCAGCATCTGGTGATGTCCGTGAGTTCAAGACTTCAGGCTGTCATTGCCAGCAAAGGGTTTTCAACCAAGTATTAAAAATAAACATTTTCTTTCCAGTTATTTAATTTTTCCAATTACTTTTGAGTCCCTGAAATGAAGGGATTGTGTTTAAAAAAAATACTTTAGTTGCCTCATATTTTTATGTAATCTTTTTGTTCAACCCACTGAATTAAAGCTAAAGTCTGCACTTCAACTGCATCTGAGTTGTTTCATTTAAAATTCATTGTGGTAATGTACAGAACCAAAATTAGAAAAAAGTTGTCTCTGTCCAAATATTTATGTACCTAAGTGTGTGTGTGTGATAGATATATATATAGATATATATATATATAATATAGTTTTTAGAGTTGTAGTTTATTTTGGCACATATAAATAGTTTTATGACACCAGTTTTATGGATGATGTCCGATGTCATGAGGAGTTGTTGCTTTTGGTTGGTCCCGGTTCAAACAGAATATTCTTCATGTGTTGGAGTGCACTCTATTTGCTACATGATCCTTGTCAGTGCTGTGTTGCTGCTTCCTCAACTTGCCTCTTGCTATCTTTTGCCACTACATAGGAATCACTCATTCTGGCTCAAGAGTTTAGATGCTGAAGTTCCCTACTTGAAGTTATGGCTTCTCAGCCTCGTCAGACTACAGTATTGGCACACAGCTTTGCTTTGACATTTAGGTTCACAAAGAGTTTGTCAGATTCGACTCCACAAAGAAGAGCAGCTCATAACTTCTTAAGTTTTGGAGACCAGGTTTCAGGAGGTCATTTTGCATGTCTTTCCCCTGCCTGATGGAATCCCTGAACTTCTCTTAACTTGCCATTCTCTTGTCTCTTTTCTTCTCACGTAGAGAGATGGTGTGCATGTGGTTTTAAAGGAAGGTTGAACCTTCTCCTGATTGGATTAAAGAAACTTCAAGTTACAAAATCCGTGGCCTCCAATAGGCGAGTTCTTCTGTCCATCTTAGTCGTCATCCTTTGAATTTAAGGTTTTTGTCTTGCTTGATTCCATTTCATGCCTTCTGGTTTAAGAAGTCTGGAGAGGGGCCTCCAGAGAAATGTCAGTGAAATCTCTGATTTACACCTTTCTTATCAGATGAAGTCCAGGCAGATCCTGGTACAACCTGGAGTTGATTCATTTAGTTTGGAATGCAAGTGGGGGAAGGCACAGCTGGAGACCTGCATCCCTATGAAATCTGCTTTCTTAACAGGCCTAAAATGCCACTAAAGCCCAGCAGAAAGGGTAGTGCCCACTTTGTCCTCCAGCATATCATCCATAATGCAAAAAAAAGTTGATTAGCTGCCAGTTGCCATTGCTCCAGAACTTGTGTGCTGCCAGAATTGTCAGGTGTGGGAGTAAGGTGAGAGTTGACAATCGCCATCCTGGACATGGACAGTTAAGGATTAGGACACTTCATGTGGGAAGAGAATAAGGTCTGTTATACTAAAAACCTCACACCACAAGAACAGCTTTTTCTCCACTGCAGTACTTCATATGAATATGCATGGGTCCTGTTGATTTGTTTAGTGACTCATGGTGTCTTAAGGATGTTTGTTCTTACTTTTTTCTTTTTATATATGTACAAGGTGTGATCAAAAAGTACAGTGGATGTTGATGCGGAGCACCATCCAAGAGCAACGCAGAACAATTCAATGACATGTCGATCCTAGAACCGAGTTTGTGACGAGGTTCAACTCGTTTGGTACGGTCAGTCATTTGTGAGCCACCGTTGAGTTTGTCGTTAATAACGGATATCGAGCAACGCATTAACATGAAATTTTGTTTCAAATTGCAAAAAGCTCAGGAAGCCCATCAGATGTTAAAATCGGTTTATGGTGACACTGCACCGACAATTAAGACTGTTTACAAGTGGTTTGATAGATTGCGTAATGGATCTGACTCGGTTGAAGACGAGAAAAGATCAGGATGTCTTTCAACATTAATAACCGTGGAAAATGTTGAAACGGTTTCATTCTTCATCATGACAACGCTCCTTGTCACACGTTCCTTCTACTATGACAATTTCTGTCGAATAAAAACATTACGCTGTGTCCGCATCCACCTTATTCGCCATCGCATCCACTGTGCGACTTCTGGCTGTTCCCTAAATTGAAAATGACCATGAAAGGCAAACAATTTCATTCCATTGAGGACATTTAGGCAGCCACGACAGCCCAACTAAAGGCACTCTCGAAAGGAAACTTCCAGAACAGCTTCGCAAAGTTGGAGGAGTGTTGGGAGAAGTGCATTCGAAGTGGAGGAGAGTATTTTGAGGGTGACTGGCGGTTGTAAATCTTTTACTGAAATAAACGTTTCTTTTTTTTTTTTTTTTAAAAACATTCTCCGTATTTTTTGATCATACCTCGTATATAGCACCAAGTCATATTCATAGTCCGTGTAAATGTATATGGCCAATGAAGTTCGATTCCAATTCTGATTTGATTGATTAGGTAATTGGTTTTCTTTAAGGGATGTATAAATTAATTGCACTTGACCTGCTATATCCAGGCAGCTCTCATTAGGTGGTGTGAACAAAACTACATAAAAGTAGAATTTGTTATAAAAAGGCAGAAAGTTTTTCCAAAATGACTATAAATGGTTTATTTTATGGCCGGCACTGGAGACTTGCGAATAATACCTGCCCCAGTCTTAGGCTGCGTGAATGTTGCATATCTCCATGTCCACTTGGGTTTTCTTTGACTATTCAGATTTCCTTCCACATGGAAAAGATGAGCAGGTGAGCTTTGATTATTAACTTTAAACTGGCTTGGGGTGACTTAATGGGAGCGTGTCCTGTTAAGGGTTGGTCCATGCCATGTAACCTGTACACATACAAAAGAAAAAAAAAATAGATTGAAGGATCATGGAACAAGACATTAGATTTTTTTTTTTGTGGCATTTTGGGTAAAATATGGAAATAGAAGTGACTTTCCAGATATGCTGCATCATGAGCAAGGCAGATTCATCTTGTGTCACCAGGTACTTGGGTACCCTGCCATGTTACATTTCCATGGCAACAAACAAACTATAAAAGTGGCATTTTTTGGAAAATATTAAGGTACCGTTACAATTTAAACTGAAAAAATGTTAAAAAGAAATTATAAATGTGGCCTTTGCAAAGATTCAGGCACCCTTTTAGTTGTATCTCTTTAAGTCGTTCACCCAGTCTGGCTTAGCTTGTTAGGTGTTGTCTGGTCAAGCAAGAATTGTCATTAGGAATTGTCACACGATGACAATTCCAGAGCCTAATAAATCCTTTGACTCTTCAACCATTGTGCAACACTCAACAGCCATGGGCTCTTCTAAGCAATGGACTAGGGATGGATTGATGTGTGGAAGGCAACAAAGCATTCCAGCTAGCAGTTTCCACAGTTTGAAATGGAAGTTAAGGTGCACTGTGGAGGTCAAAACAAATCTGGAAGACAAAGACTGACAGAACAGCTTGTATACTGTGCAGGATGGCAGAGCAAAATCCCCAAATGCCTGCAGGTCCCATGCAATCAAGTTTAGCTGTGAAAAGTGTGGTGGTGTACTGCTCTACTCTCAGGCGTTACTTACTTGGACACAGCCTTCGTTGATGAGCCATCAGAAGGAAACCTTACCTGTGATTTCATCAACAAAAAAAAACAACACTGAAATCGGATGGATATTTTGGAACCAAGATCTATGGACAGATGAAGTCAAAATTGTTCTTTTTGGCCTCATCCAACAAAAGGCTTGTTTGAAGAAGAAACAAAAGGGAACAGCATTTGAAGAAAGGAACACCATGTCAACTGTGTTAAGTACAGGGTGGATCTATTATGCTTTGGCGTTGTGTAGCAGATAGCATCGCAGGAAACACTGTGCAAGTACAAGGAAAAGTGAATTCCGCTAACTGCTGGCCAATTCCTGCGGAGAATATCAGACTGACAGTCAGTCAAGAAAGTAAAGTTTGAAAAGGGTGACTTGTACAACAAGACAATGATCCAAAATCTGTGAAGTACCTCAGTAGAAGTGTGTTAAGAAATAGTACCAGGGCAACATTTATGCTAACAGCAATATGCCTTTATAATGTCTGACTGTGACTGCTGTTTTTATCTTTGGCCAAGGCAGTAGTTTTCTTTCTTTTAAATAATTTTTGCATGTTTATGTTTATAATATTGCTATATTTATTTAGGGTGGCACAGTGGTAGCGCTACTGCCTTGCAGTAAGGAGACCTGGGTTCGCTTCCCGGGTCCTCCCTGCATGAAGTTTGCATGTTCTTCCCATATCTGTGTGGGTTTCCTCCCACAGTCCAAAGACATGCAGATTAGGTGCATTGGCGATCCTAAATTGTCCCTGGTGTGTGCTTGGTGTGTGTGCCTTGCGGTGGGCTGTTCAATAAATTAGTGTGGGTGGCATGGTGGCACAGTGGTAACGCTGCCTCCTTAAAGTAAAGTGACCAGGATTCACGTCCTCCCTGTGTGGAGTTTGCATGTTCTCCAAGTGTTCGCGTGGGTTTCAACCCAATGTCTAAAGAGATGCAGTTTAAGTGGATTGGCAATACTAAATTGGCACTGGTGTGTGTGCTCATCCTACGATGGACTGGCACCCTGGCCAGGGTTTGTTCCTGCCTTGCACCCTGTGCTGGCTGGGATTAGCTCCAGCAGATCCCCGTGACCCTGTAGTTAGGATATAGCGGGTTGGAAAATGACTGACTTTATTTATTTATTGAATTTCTGTGAAATGCAAAATATACTAGCAAAATACCAGCGCTTCACAGCGGAGAAGTAGTGTGTTAAAGAAGTTATGAAAAAGTAAAGGAAACATTTTAATAATAACGTAACATGATTGTCAATGTAATTGTTGTAGGCTTATTTTAGTATTGAGAGTGAATTTGATGATTGTAAAGAGTTTAATTTATGATTGTAAACGTTGTGTATGAAAAATGCACATTTTTAGGCAGGGAGCCAACCACATGGTAGGTGTGCAGACAGTGGCCGTGCGGAAAAAGGAAGGCCATGCGTGAAATAAATCATCTGTTAATGGAAATAAGGAATGAAACCGCCAAAAGGAAAGGTCAGTTCCGAAAGTCCCTTACGGCATAATTGTGAGAACAGTCAAAAAGAAGACGCTATTTTCTAAAGTTCGTTACGTGGCACGACACGAAATTAAACATAGTTAACGTTTGTAAGTACAGTGTAAAGATTGAGCATGGGAAATTTGGGCTTCCTGCTTATATTGGAAGTCGCAGAAATAGTGAGGAGGGGTTTCCCCTATCTATATATACAGTTTAGGGGTATACCTGTTTCCCCTCCTTGGGTGTTGCAGTAGGACATGAAACATACCTAACGTTTGTAAGTACACTACAAGGAATGAGCACACGAGATTTCGGCTTCCCACCTATATGGAAAGTGGGAGAATTACTGATGGGGCTTTTCTATCTATCTGTCTGTCTGTCTTTCAGACAGATAGACAGTCTATTAATTAGTGCCTTTCACATCTGGCTCTCTGTTATATAGTCTATTAAGTGTATTTGCCGATTCCCATGCAAACATTACAATAAATAAAAAATGAGTTGATGGGAGAGCACATATTTGTTTACAGCAGCTCTGACCCATGCATACGCAACTTTTCCGAGAAACTGGGAAATGACGAAACCTGTGTAATAATTCATACAATCAAGCCGTTGTTATAATGTGCGTTGACATGACAAATATATTACACCGCAAAAACGATGAATATGATGTACAAACTTGAGAGCCAATGCTGAGTATTTTGCACTGAAGAACGTTTTTGGTTTTTCATCAGTTTGTATCGACTACCTGTTGTCACTTATCAGGGAACTGGCATACTAACACTGAGGACTTTCAGCCAACAAATCATTCAGCAGATATCTGTCAAGAAGCACAACGGGTGCTCCTTTATGCCAAAAGCAATACGCCTGTGTAATGTCTCACCTAGTCTGTGACGGCCAAGTCAGAACTTTTTCTTTATTTTTTAATTTTTCTTCTTTTTTTAGTCTTTCTGATGTGTGATCATACCACACTATGTCTGTTATGTATGTTTATTTATCTTCATGTTTATGTATTTATTTGAAGCTAAATTTCTCCTGTAGACGAATAAATTTCTATCTTTCTATCTCTCTGTCAATCTTTCCGTCCATTCATCCTTTATACATTTGTATTCTTGAAGATGGTTAAAGTAGGCAGAAGTTTTAAAAATTGTCATTCACTTTTTTTTCTGTTTCTTTTGTAGCTCTAAAGACAAAAATGACATCACCAAAAAAGGTACCCAATTTAAATTATGATTTATTGTATTTTATTGTACTTGTATAATTCAGTATTAGCAGTTCCTGCTTTTCATTGTATCCTTCGGGGATTCAATATTTTTAAGAACAAACTAAATTTTATTTTCCTGACTACTTAAGGTGCATTTATATGGCATTTCTCAAACTTTTATTTTGTCTTCAGTTTTCACCTGTTATGGAAGGAGTCGAGGACTTTCAGTACATGTTTTTGTTATTTAATAATAATTAAGTTTGCTATAAATGTGCTGAATAAGCCCTTTGCAATTTTCAAATACCCAGTTGAATTAAAAAGCAGTTAATAGCTTGTGTTTGAACCCTCAAGTCTAGATACCCTAAGGTGATGTACAGTAGGTGAATAAATAAATCTTAAAAATAGGAGAGCCTGAATTTAAAAGTATCTCGGGTCCTGGAGGAGATAAAAGGGCTGAACCCTGGTATGTTGCTTTGTTCGCAATCCAATCACAATGCAGCTTCATTTGGGAAACAAGACACTATATGCTCAGTTTGCTTGTGTTTTGTTTTTTTTATATTTAAGTTTTTGCCCTCACTGTGTCTCTTTTTTAGCTCAAAGGTCCCCTAGTTCAGAGAAACAAGGTTCTGGCTAGCTACCTAATAAAAACATATGAGATAATGCCTCAGTTCCTCTTTCTGGCCAGCCTGACTGCGTTTGCTCAAAGTAGGCCCAAAACTTTGATTATCAGGCTCTTCCATTTGCAAGTTCAAGTCTGACTAAATGGCCATGACGGAAGCAGACTGTTAGTGGCAGGAAGAGATTGCTATCACAGATAGAATGGCGTTAGTGAGAAATAGTTATGAAAGCACTTGATTTTTAGCTCACTTAATGTCGTCTTGGTTTCTCTTTAAGACTTGCATATGTCTGATATCATTATTCTGCTTTGTGTAAATTTTAAATATCTATAATTTATTTTTTCTCTTTATTGTTTTCTTCAATTTATTTATGTTTGGTTAGCTGATAGCTACGTTCTCATTTTATAATGTGAAGTTACTTCTTAAGTAACAGAAAGGGATCTGTTCATCAGCATGATTGTTGTTCCCAACTCCCACTAACCCTCTGCATGAACAAGTGCCTTCTGGTTTTGCGGAATGTGAACTTTGGATATTTGAATATTCAGTTCGGCTAACTGAATATTTAAACAGACATTTCATAAAGAAAAAAATCTTAAACATCTTGGAGAGAGAATGACTGTGGGTCTGACAGATGCCTATTGACAGTCCTCCAGCTGGTTAAAAAGCTGGAGCCTGAAGCAGTTCATTTTGTCACTAATAGGAATGTCCTCATATTCACAAATATCATTTGGTTTTCTTTCACGTTTAGTTACTTGTGACACATTTTTTCCAGCTTTTTGTACAAGATTATTGTATTGTTTTTGTTTTGTACAATTGTTCAACGTAATAAGGAAAGGAGCACCTGTGACGCCCTCCCCCATGTTTTGTAACATAATCTTCTTTACGTAATAATAATTATGAGACAATGTTTAAGGTGTTGGGGGGAAAAAATGATTTGTGTCGATATCCTGTACATTCTCCTTCGTATTAGTCTGGCCCTCTCTTTGAAGACAATTCAGAGTCAGTGTGTTCTACTACTGTGCCTAATGCATGAAGTTCAGTAGTCTGGTTCCAAAACCTGCTGACCCTCCTCTTAAATACAGTACAGTATTGCCCCCAGAATCTGAACGCCCCAGAACTTGAACAAATTGTAAACCGAATGGAAAATTTGTGCAAATTTTGTCCCGGAATCTGAACGCCCAGCACGTTAGTCGTGTGTGTGTTCGTGCGTACGTTTCCCAGGTGCCCGGGCCACCCATACGCTTTGCCGTTCAGTTCGTTGTCGGAAGCTGTAGTGAAAGCATCTCTTGTAATTTTTCGGTGCTATTTTCGCTGCTAATTTTATGCTTTTGTGCCTGTTTTGTGTTATTTTTTTTTATATAATAACAAGTTTGTGTATTTGCCATGGGTCCTAAAAAGTGTACTGTGGATAATAAGAGAAAGAGAAAAGCTGTTAGAGCTACAATTGAAGTTAAAATGAAAGCAGCACATGTGGCTGATCTCACTACTATAGGGTGGTCCAGATCTAATTATGCAATTTTCATTACGCTATAACTTAAGTTTATTCCATAGAAAATCACCCAAAAAAATCCAGGACCATCGAAGTGTACGAACTGACGACATGAAGAATCATCTTTGTGCCGGACAGGAATTGTCCCCGCATAAATCAAAGTCATCCAGATGATCTGGATCTGCATAATTAGATCTGAACCACCCTGCATGTTCGGGATGCCTAAATCGACTGTTTGTACAATTTTGAAAAAATAAAAAAGCTATCAAAGCAGCTGATGTGGCGAAAGGGGTTACGACACTGACCTCTAGGAGATCGAAAAGTATGGACGAGATAGAAAAACTCTTCTTAGTTTGGATTAACGAAAAACAGCTGGCTAGTGATGTGATTTCTGAGACGATTAATTTGTAGGAAAGCCAAGGTCCTCCACGATGATTTAGTAAAAAGCATGCCTGATACTACTGCTCAAAAGCAGGAGTTTAAAGCCAGTAGGGGGTGGTTTTGAGAACTTTAAGAAAAGATCTGGTATCCATAGTGTTATGCACGGAGAGGCAAGGTAAATACAGGTTTTTATGTTTTGAATTTTATTAATTCACATTTTTATTCAAATATTATTATTTGTTAATATTTTACCTTAAAATCCAGTTTATTAACTGTTAAAATCATTTTGAAAATTCGAGTTTGTGGGACCCAGGAACGGATTAATTCAGTTTCTATTATTTTAAAGGGGAAAAATTGTCTTGGAACTCGAACGATTTGGAACTTGAACAGGGTTCTGGAACAGATTAAATTTGGATTCCAAGGTATCACTGTATATAGAAAAAATAGACATATTGTTTACCAGTCTTAATACAATTTTTGATGAAAAATCAAACAGTACATGGTGTATAGTAAAAACACTGCTCTCCCAAAAAATGTGTTTTTAAAATTAACCCTTTGATTTTTGCAGCATACTGTTTTATATTCTGTGATCCAGCTTTATTAATATTAATGTCTGTGTTTATTATATATTTTTTTTAATGTTCTGTTTTTCTTCTATTAAAAGAAAGCTCACCTGGAACAGCATCTTGCACTCCAAGATCACGTCCAGTGAGGTCTCGCCGTGGTGGTAGAATGAATGCTGCACAACAGAAGGACTCAACTGGAAACTCGAAAACAGCAGAGTCTCAGATTGATTCGGAGCAGTTTATTTGCAAAACTGAGCCTGACACGGAACAAAAAAGTTACTGGGGTAAGTAAAAGAGAGAGTGAGGAGTGTGCCAAACAATTTCTTAAGCAAAATATGTTTGTTTTTTTTTTTGCAAAGTAGCACAGATTCAAATAAAAAATGTAAAATCATGTCAGAAATTATGCCATAATGCCCTGCAGATTTTTGTTTTACACAGGCTATATCCACACTACTACATTTTCATTGAAAAATGCAGACATTAGTCTCCCTTTTTTGTCTTTTGTCCACACTACCCCACCGTTATTAACCTCCTAAAACACGGACCTTTGAAAAGGCTCTCCACCGCCTTTACATTAGAGTGTGGTTGGGTGGAAACAGAAAATTTAGAAAACGCTGACTCTGATTGGTTTATGTTTATTATGTGGCCCTTCTCTGATTTGATTCTGTTCATTACAACATCTCATTCCCTGATTGGTCAGCTTTTATTGAAGAAAACCATTTTCTAACATAGTGCACATGGAGAAGTTGCTTTTCATGACGCTTGTTGTGTTGCTTACCTGTATTCATCAAAATTGTGATATGTACAGTTTTAATGCTGCATAAATGCACAATAGGCAAATTATTTACTGTTTTGCATTAGATCCCGTGTCTGGAGATGGAAATTTCCCTTCAGAGAGAACACATACTCTTTCTGTTTCTGCTGATGTGTGTGTACGCCCAGTGTCGTGTGCATTTTTGGTTGTTTTAGTGTTGGCGGAAATACTTTTGTAAATGATGAGAAAATGCTAGTGTAGTAGTAGTGGACGTAGCCTCACCACAAGTTAGTGGAGCCACTCTTTGATGTGTGCCTTAGATCTGAAATAATGTATTTATACTACTGGGCAAAAGGTTTTGAACACCTCAGTTTTTCTTGACATTTATTCAGCTGAAATGCAATGAAAGACCTAAAATGTTCAAAAAGTAAGCAGTAAATGGCCAGTTCAAAGTTTAGGTTCGCATAAACAGAAAAATGAAGAAAATATTGGAATATTACAAATGTTCCTTCTTCAGGGAGCAACTAATAGATGTTCTGCAACAACCTACAGATGTTCTGAAGCAATTAAAGTTCATGAAGCCTTGTAAGTTTAAGCAAAAATTTGTACAGGTGTCTCAATTTCTGTTGATTACTTCAGAACTCTCTGTCTGTCTTAAAGCAGACTGTGTTACTACACCCTATGAAGTACTACTTGGATGATATTCCAGTGATAATGGCAAGAAAATTGCAATTGACAAATGAAATGAGACCGAGCATTATTATCCTTTGAAGTGTAGGCCTTTCATTTAGAGAAATTGTGTGTGTGTACAGTAGTGTCCTTTACAATCTAAAGGCAATTGGAAACTGGAAGAAACTCTGATGGAAAGTTACAACCCAATCAGAAAACAAGTGTCTGAGGGTTATTGGCTTGTGTTATAGGTGCCTAACAGCACCAGAGATTCAAGCACAGTTTAGTAAAGATCAAAAAAAACAAGTCTCCGTTTCTACCGTGACACTTCAAATTGTGGCCAAATAGTTCAATCTTGGTTTCATGAGACCATAGAATCTTTCTCAAAGTCTGAGAGACCTTTGCTTGCCTTTTTGGAATCTCCAAGAGGGCTTTTATGCATTTTTTACTGAGGAGAGGCTTTCAGCTGGGAACTGTGCCATAAAGCCCAGATCGGTGGAGCATTGCAGCAATGATTGTTCTTCTGTAAGCTTTTTCTCATTTCCACAAAGATTTTCTGGAGCTCAGTCAGAGTAACCATTGGGACCTTGGCCTTCTCTCTTACCAGGGCTCTTCTCCCCTAATTGTTCAGTTTGGACTGAGCCAGCACTAGAAAGAGTCATGGTTGTTCCAAACGTCCTCCATTTAATAATTCCGAAGGCCACTGTGCCCTTTGGAACCTTCAAGGCTGCAGACATTTTTTGTAGCCTTTCCTAGATCTGTGCCTCAGTACAGTCCAGACTCTAAGCTCTGCCAGCAACGTCGTTTGACTTCATGGATTGGTTTTTGCCAAATGGACTTTCTATAGACAGATGTGTGCCTTTTCTAACCATGTCCAGTCAATTGATTTGACTATAGGTGAACACTAAGGAAGGTAGAGAAACATCTCAATGATGATCAGTTTCAAGTGTCATAGCAATGGGTCTGAATATCTGTGCCAATGTGATGACTGCCTTTAACTTGTATATAAACGTCTATGCATGGAAGTGTGTGTGTCTATCTGTCCGGCCCGGAAGTGTGAGGCTACAGCATGTAGCTCAAAGAAAGCGACTCTGTTGCCAAAGTGAAACTGTCAAGAAAAGAGAGAAACTTGCTTAGCCGCCAATACACAAGCGAGACGAGCACATCGGCAAAATGGTATCCCTTTTACTTTTCCTCCTGTCACTAATACGCAAGTGAAGCGAGCAGGTCAGCAAAACGAAACCTCCTATGAGAGAAATGCCCAGGGTAGTTTCTTTCAATTACCTGACATCTCTACGTTTCAGTTTTTTTTCTGATGATTTCAATAGTTTCTAGGACCCCAGGCTTTTTACAGCATGGACTTACACAGCTAGTTTTTAATAATTTTTACAAAAAACATCTAATAACTTCATTCTGGGATATTAAGTGTTGTTTGATGGGAGATGTGGTAGGAATCAATATCTTAATTAAAGTGTCCTCTACCATGACAAGTCTGATAAAATTGTATTTAAGTCAGTAATCAGGAAGGAGAAAGGCCTATCATTTCGTCATTTAATTACTCCTCAGTAAATGCATTAGAGAGAGCATCCATCACCGCAGTCTTACGGTACGGTCAGAATAATCGAAATACAAAGGGTAGAAATCCATTTTATAAACAATTGAATTTACAAACTTTGTCAATCAGTGCATACTTTTTACTGTGGTTGGTTCATTGATTTACACATCGGATAACTTAGTTTATTTTTATTATACTCTTGTGCTTCTTATATTTTTAGGTTAGCTATTATCCTTGAAATTTCTGTGTATGTGACAACTGTCCAGTCTTGTTGTTTACAGGACACGCTAGTCATCTTCTAGTACATTTTGTGTATTTCATTTTTGTCTTTGTTGTTGTTCACTTGACCTTTATCTGGTGTCCTGATATGCCTGAACAGGTTTCTGACATTTATTAACCCTTTTATACTTCTAAGATGGATGCTATATTTTAATATGGAAAGCATATCAACGAACTTTATCCAAAATGACTATATGATTCCTAAGTCGGTTTTTTCTTCCACAGGGAAAAATTAATTTTAATGATTTTCGCATGAGGC
The DNA here is from genome assembly GCA_026402145.1 of Polypterus bichir lapradei. NCBI lineage: Eukaryota > Metazoa > Chordata > Cladistia > Polypteriformes > Polypteridae > Polypterus > Polypterus bichir. Next base: position 7,798,200 of record JANRMT010062855.1, read on the forward strand.
TGCATCCTAGCAAAATGCGGAAAAAGCAAAGTTAACTGAATAATCCTGAATGCACTGTACACTCATATTTCAATGCCTTTCTTTGATTATTACATAAACACATATCTGCAGTGGTTAGCATTGCTGTATCATGAGTCCAGCATCCTGGGATTTGAATCCCATGCCTAGTAGTCCATCGTTCAGGGGCAACTGGGCAAAAAGACAACTCGGCGACATCCTTCACCAGTTAGGTAATAGTTAGGTTCAAAGAGATTTTATAATGCTATTTAAATGACAACGTAGGGCACCGGAAAATCCACAGAATCACCTGTTTTATGAGAGTCCCAATACGTTGAGAGTAAAGATATTCCTTAAGCCGTACTCACAGGTCACCTTTTGTTCTAAATAACTTTATCATACGATTACAATCAATGCAATTTATATAAAGAATTAGCAATTTTGGGTGCCGAAGATAATTTAAGAGAGTTTGTTCCATCTGCAGAATAAAGTTCGCTTGTCAATTATATAAATTTATTTTCAACATTTTAAATCACATTGTCATTTAAATATAATTAAAAAATCTCTTTTAACCTATATATCTAACTGGTAAAGGATGTCGCCGAGTTGTATTTTGCCAAGTTGTTTCTTCACCGACTTGCCTTTTCGCCGAGTTGACTGTCGCCCATTTGCCATCGAACCGTTGTCCATGTCAGTTTGCTCAGTTGTGGGTTTTCATCTGTGTTCTTTGC
>JANRMT010062855.1:7799327-7827518 GCA_026402145.1 Polypterus bichir lapradei
CATGAACATTCTGTTGATTCTGCGACTTCCTCATCGCGCCAAGTATCATAGTTCGCTTGCTGTACCGATTTTATTAGCGTGAATCCAAGCGAGACTTATTGGTCTGCGGGGTTTCCCTACTCACTCTCATGTCTGCCTCAGGGCATAAGTGTAACCTTAACTCCGATTAGTTAGCGAACAAGAGAAATACTTTACAGATTTTGATTTTTTTTTTCCTATAATTTGCTTGAACATTCCGGTTGATTTTGCGACTTCTCTCATTGCACTAAGAATCGTAGTTCGCTTGCAGGAGTGATATATTTGCGCTAATCCAAGAGAGAGTCTGCATGCCAAAGGGTGGGGGAAGAGTGACGTCAGGACTAGAGAGCTGGGCGGGGCCCTTCTCACTGTCCTGTTTCACTAATATGCGGGCGAAACCGCGGGGGATGGCTAATCATAAATAAAAGAGAAAACGGTTTCCATAGGTACCCACTTTTAAAGCCTGGGTTAAAGCTCACTAAAGGTAGTGTGGCCCCATGCCTAAGGTGCTGGATTTTTCTCCTTTGGACATTTTATTTCACTCCTCTGATTTGACTCGTACTACTTCCCTGTGCTCCAGCTGAACAACACAAAAGATGTTAAGTGAACCTTTATGTATTCCATTGAAGGTGTCTGCCAAATAAACAGTGATTATAATGAGCCCAGATAAATGAGGCCTGTGTCTTAGATGCCCCATAGCTGATTAGTATATCTTCGTACAAAAATGATGTCATCAAATCTGGCAAATCTGAGATAATGTTATTGAAAAGAGCTAATTGGGGAAAGACTATGATAAGATTTCCTAGGAATGGAAAATCCTTTAAGAACTAGAAAATCCTCTATAATAAATTTGTGAACATATGGCAGAACAGTGCACCAGCGCTGCACTGAGCATTATGAAACCACATGTCTGGTTGAGAATGACACTACTCGGGGAAGCCAGTTGCTAGTTTCACAGCTGAGTTTGGAGAGTTCTATATACAATCTTAATTGCTTTATGGGGAAAATCATGAAATAAACAAGAGAACACTTGCATAAAATCTTGACTGCTAGTTCGCCTAAAAACATAGTCAGAAAAAAAACGTATTATTTAATGGAAACAAAAATACCTTTTTTAATCTTAACATTAAGTGCTGTGTTTGCCAAATTAACACCATGCTCCATTTTGATGCACTCCCTACTTTGAAATGCATTGGTGATTTGTATACATATGAATATAAATGGTATAATAGATACAGCAAAACAAAGTCATTTTGGAGAAGAACCTGGTACAGTGTGCCAGAAACCTAAACTTTTGGGGATCATTAATTTTTGAGCGCACAATGGCCTTGAGCCAACTGTTAACAACACACTGGAGTGGTGGAAAATGAAAAAGAGAAATCATATTAAGTGCAGACCCCCGTGACCCTGTAGTTAGGATATAGCGGGTTGGATAATAGATAGATGGATGTCTCATTCATAGCCCCAGAATGTGTTATCGATTCTGATTCTCTCCATTTTCCACATCAAATGTGTAAAAGCTTGAGTGATTCACAAAGAAAAATGTTCGGTGGCATTCTTTTCAAATGTTACTTACCCCATGTAGTTTGTAGTGGTGGCCAAGAAAAAATTTCAGTCTAATGTTTTCACGAAGAAAGTTTCTGATAGACCCCATGGGATCCAATGGCATCCAGCGATGGACTACAGTAAACAGCATCAAAAGGTTCATGGGGAATAAACATCTTATGTTACTAGTGTTGTATATCCACGCATCCAGTCCTCCAGTTGTATGCTCAGAAAGTGGAAAACGCGTGTGTTTTTGGCTAAAATATTGTTACGTAAATAACTCTGGAAAATGAAAGTAGTCCACACACAGGACACCCCTTCTCACAGGGTCACACTTTTACTTTTTATTTGTTTCATGGACGTTTATTATTGTTTACTGCTGTCCATCAGTGGCCACCATTTGGTCCTTCCTTCACAAAAACTTGAGGTTAATGTTTCTTGACCACCACTACAAACTACATGGGGTGTAGTATTCACATGCTGACTTTTGGCTCCATTTGGCCATACAACAGTCACAACATTTACTGATCATTGCAATTGATACTCTGTAGGTCTGGTGTGGCTCACCAAATGCATACTATAACTGTCAGTATGGAGTAGCACAAAACTGATTTTTCGCATCCTGGTGGCTGCATGCCAGGTACTTGTAAGTTGGGGTTTCTCAACCACTGAATCGCAGGTTGTTATTGTTTGCTCCTGAGTGAGTCTTCAAAGTGATCCTCAGCACTGCTGCTCAGTGTTTCCCCATTTCAAACTGAGCTTGTTTCACCAAGGGGGACAGCTGATCGCACTTGTTTCACCAATGGGGGCTGTTTGCAGTGGCTGCTAGAGAGTCGTCAATGAAATTAAAAAGGCAAAACTCGAGTGCAGGACTATAAAGTTTGAAAAACACTGGTTATGGAAGGCGATCCGGGCCAAATATATAAGAATTAGCCATGTGGAGCCGCACCAATCAAAACAAACCTTTAAAGGGCCTTTCAAGAGTCGACAAACATGTGAGACCCTGAGAAAAAATTATAATAATAATGAAAGATTTATTACTGTGGCTGGTTTTGGAAGTTTTTTAGAACAATGTTACCCTATTTTTTCCTGTGACCCTCAGCTGTAAGTTCAAATTGCCTCATCAAGGTCGGGCTTAAATCGGTGTGTGACTGTATTCCTTTAACTCCACTGGAAATCAGATTCTGTGTTTTATAATTTTTTTAAACTGATTAATTAGATATGTAGAATCAGGCCTCAAAAACTAAATTGATACTTCTTCCAAATTTTTCTAGTACTCGTACCCTTAAAGGAAATTGCAAACTATATATGTAAAATAAATATCTGGTATCGAATTATTTTGTTTTCAACTTTCACTTTAATTATTTTCTAGTAACTTAAATCCTTTGTAAGTCACTTTGGGTAAAAGCATCTGCTAAGTGTGAATTGAATGTATATTAAACAATAATGTGATGTTTGTTTTTGTAAAGTTACAAAAATGTTTAACCTTTGTGCTGTTTCAGTGAGGAAGATGAAGATATGGTCATTAGTGAGGAAGAACCCCCTTTTCGAGACGACCCCAAAGACCAGAACTATAAGCCGCAGGATGAAAGGTTAATGACATTTTTTTGATTTAACTCTGCGTCTTTCTCTTTCCGTGTTTAACTACACATGTTTTTCTCAAGTGTTTTCACATCAGGATGTGTTATTAGATAGTGTACGAATAACATGTTTTGTGGAACAGTTGTTTACAGGACTGTGGTATTTCTCCAAGTCAAATAGTTTTGAGGCAATTTAAATATAATTTTACATACACCTTCAAAAAGTAGCTTACCATTATGACTCACGTTAAATTTAAGGTTGCTCTTTTAGTGCTGTAACATATTCATTCTTACATGTATTTTCAGCTCTTTCTTTATATTTTGCTGAATTATTAGCACATCAAATATGAGACCTTTGCTCTAGCTGTGTTGTAATAGAAAACAGCTTTTTTTGCATGTGGTCCTTAACTATTGAGTCTTTTAAATTGCCTTCATGGACCGTTTTGCAATGCAATAAAATACACCTTTATTAATCCACATGGTGCTGCTTATCCACTCAGTGGCCACTTTATTATGGACATCTGCTCACTTACAGTAACAGTCTGCTCCTCCAAAATACCAATCAGGTGCGTCTAACATGTTATATATATACAGGGGGTATAGAAAAGAATCCCCTCGTTCGAAATATTCACTTTTTTTTTTTTTGCTTTACAGTCTTAAATGAAACCACACAAACTGATATTTTTTCCAGCTTTACTTATCAATGTAATCTGTAACATTCTATAACAAGTGAAAGATATCACAGCTACAGTTCAGAAGAACTTTAAAATATTAAAAACAAGAAATACTGAGATTAATAAAGGATCACCCCCTCCTAAACTCAATCAGGTGTAAGTGCCCACCATTTCCATTGCAGACCATGTTTACTGGCTTCCTTCCACCTGTGATCAGTTGTAATCCATGGGATTAGTGAAGCTGTTCCTGGAGCATTCATTCCCTTGCTTGGTAGTGCAACTGATAGCAAACAACTGACTGTGGGTGGCAAGACACTTTCAAAAGATCAAAGGGATAGAGTTGTGGACAGACAGAAGGCAGGACATGGAGACAAAAACATCTCAAAGGTTTTATCAATCCCAAGGAGCCCAATAAAGTCCATAATAAAGAAGTGGCAAGTGTTTGGTACTACTAGGACCCTCCCTGGATCCGGTCGTCCCTCCAAACTGGATGGAAGAGCAAGGAGGAAACTGGTAAAAAAAGGCTACCAAGAGTCCAATGGCCACTTTAAAGGAGTTACAGGATTTTATGGCAAAGAGTGGTCATGGTGTGCATGTGACAACAATTGTGGCTTCTTCGGGAGGGTCACAAGGAAAATGCCACTTCTCAAGAAAGGCCACATTAAGGCTCGTTTGAGCTTTGCCAGAATGCACCTTGAAGATTCTGATGCCAAGTGGAAAAAGGTCTTATGGTGAGATGAGACCAAAATCAAACCATTTGGTCTCAATACCAAATGGTACACCAATGCAGCTCACCGTCCACAACACGCCATACCTACAGTAAAGCATGGAGGGGGCAGCATCCTGTTGTGGGGGTGTTTCTCTGCCGCAGGGCCAGGGGCTCTCGTTAGGTTAGAAGGAAAAATGGATGGGGCAAAATACCGACAAATTCTTGAGGAAAACTGCTATCTTCTGCCAGAAAGTTGAAGATGGGCAGAATATTCACTTTTCATCATGACAACGACCCGAAACACACAGCAAAATTGACCACACAGTGGCTGAAGGAGAAAAAAGGTAATGTCCTTGTGTGGCCCAGACCTATATCCCATTGGCATTCAGAAGAAGTTAATTAGCAGCAAAAACAGATCACTAATTAAGAAAAGGGTTAGAATGAAAACCTGAAGCCACTGCGGCCCTCCAGGACTGGAGTTGGGCACCCCTGGTGTAATGCTTCAAATATGACATAACAGACAAAAAAGCCGAGTAGTGCTCAAGTATATTTGTTGGTAAGTGACCTTGCATATGAACATAGTGGTTGACATGTTGTAATGAAATTCTGGAACTGTTACTTCTGCTGTCTACACAAATATGTGTGAGCCTACAAACAGTTTGTAAATTACATTAATGACAACTACCCCTTAAATATATTTAATTTCCTGCTTTAAGTAAGTTTTTCATTGCAGCTCAGTTCTTCATAAAAAATATTTTTATGGTGCAATTTCTTTTTTTAAAGATATACAGTATATAATTTCAGTTTGGGATCATACTCATCACAGGAAAGTTTAGTGTGGAGCGGTCTTCACTTTTTTGGTAGAGTGCCCATTTTTGCTTCGAAGCAGGACAAAATAAAAATAGGCCACCCATCTTGTGGTGAGCTTATTATATCAAACAAGCATATCTGTGATCCATTTCAGATAATTTCATATTATTATAATGAGTAGAATATTATAAAAGCAAAATGCTAATCCAGAGAAACTGATTCTAAATTAAATTTGCAGTGCATCCTGGGACAAATAATCCCTGGATTATTATTACATGCATCCTCATGGGGGGAAAAAAAACAAACAAAAATTGGATTGACATTAACAGCGTACATCCTACTCCTCACCAAGTTGAATTAACCTTTGTATTTATTAGTATTAAAGTTGGATTTAGCAGTTTTCAACCTTGGCGCATATCAGCCATAATTTCACTTAGAATTTTCATTTTCTTTGTTTTTATTTGTGCACACAGTAATTGGGATTTCACTGATGTAAACCTGTTTTTACTTTTCTGTCTACTAGGGACCCACCCAAACCTCGTAGGAGGGCTCAAAAGGGAAAACATGATAAAGACAAGAAGCTTGATATCAAGACTGAGGTGGATGTTAAGCAGGAGAATGAATTTGGAGAGGAGATTGAGCCACCCAGAAAGTAAGTCAGTATTTGGTTTATTATTTATTTAGTGCATACATTTCAATTTTTAGAAATGCATATTTAACAAACAGGCTCAGTGGAATATCAAAAAATCTTTTAGAATTAGATAAAAACAGTGTTCATGAAGATTTTAAATGTATTTTTTATGACCTCATGGTGCATGAAAAGTGAACACTTGTTGAGTTTTATGCATCTAAAGATGAAAGACAAATGTAACAGTTCTGCATTTTAGTCGAAGTTAATCATATCAAATGTAAAGCAAGGTCATTAAAGTGTGTGACATAATTTAGAGTTACATTTTATAAAGTGTTTTGATTTGAGCGCGCTGTTACAAAGAAAAAAGAGGATTAAGAAGCTTGATTCTTCTATCCATAGTAGCAAACCAATTCCAGCATTTATCAGAACTACATTTGGTAAAAAGTGTAAGAAGTGCTGCTTTTGTAAATACTTGATATTCTAAATAAGTTTCTATTTGTGCCAGAAGAGGAAGAAGAAGGAAGGATGATAAAAGTCCCCGGCTACCAAAGAGGAGGTAAATACTTTTAAGTAACTCAAATTCATTCATTCATTTTTCAAGCCCTCTTATTAAAGTACAGTGTGTAGGGTGGTAGGGGGAACCAAAGTCAGGCCCTGTAGCATATAACACAACGCGGACATCAATCCTGGAGAGGATGCCATCCTGTTTTTGGGAAAGCAAACTTGCATAACCGCAGTTACTCACATAATGGCAGTTTAAAGTTGACTTTCAACCTAAACTGTAAGTATTTAATGGACAGAAACCAGAGTACTTGAGTTAAAACCCACATGTACTCAAAGAAACTGTGCTAACTACACACAAACAATGCATGAAGCAAAATGTGAACTCAAGACTCTGGTTATAAGGTCATGAGAGGTTTAACAACACTTTATTTTTGGTATATCCCAAAATCGCAGAAGGTGTGCCTCAGTGGGCTTTAAAGTGGTGCAGAGCTACAAGTTACCTGGGGGTTCACATAAACAACAAACTGGACTGGTCTGACAACACAATGGCCCTGTACAAAGAGGACAGAGCAGACTGAACCTCCTAAGGAGACTTGCGTCTTTTGATGTATGCAGCAAGGTGCTAGAAATGTTCTACCAGTCCATAGTAGCCAGTGTGGTGTTGTACACTGCAGTTTTCTGGGGAAGCAAGCTCGTTTCACCACAGTGTCCTAAAAAGCACCTCTGGGGGTCTTTTCTGCCCAGAGCTATCGGGATATTCAATACTTCCTCCCGACTTACCATTTTGAAATATCTGCACAATTTATATTTACTGATTGATTGACTTGTGTTATAAGTCTGTATCCTTGTTTTTTATGTTTTTGCTGCTGCATGCATTTAAATTTCCCCATGAGATCAGTAAAGTTTATCTAATCTAATAATCTAATATAATGACATGCATATTTACAAGTAGTAAGTGTAACGTGGATAACAAGTCATTATAACTGTACATATAGCTAAAGAAATGCATTGAATATTAATGGTTAACTTATAAACCACAGCAATATTTTTAAACTCCCAGCTAAATTACTGTGCAGAAGCAAGTCAGACTTCCTTAATAATAAAAAAGCAGAGGATAGAAACTGTGACAGTTCTGATTTCTTAAGGTCACTGTTGTTGTCCGGTGCCAGACCATTTAAAGTTTTGTAGGTTGTTAATAGAATACAGACGTACAGTATATAGGAAAACTATTATGGCAGAATCAAAATTTCTGTTTTGAGTTTTCAACATCTTTGCACATTTTAAGCACTCCTTTAACATGACTTTTGTTATTTTGGTACTGCTATCCTCCTCTGTGCATTTGTATTTGTAATAATAATAATAATAATAATACATTTTATTTATACAAGGCGCCTTTCTAAGCACTCAAGGACACTGAGCAAACAATAAGTAAAAAACACATTAGAAACAAAACATCAGAAAATATAAAAATTTTAAACCAAACAAAGTCACTGTAATCAAAGAGAAAAAGCCATTTTAAACAGATGGGTTTTAAGTTTACATTTTGAAGGTTGAGAATGATTTGATATTTCTAAGCTCAGTAGGTAGTGAGTTCCAGAGCTTGGGAACAGAACGGCTGAAAGCACCGCTCCCCATGATGGATTGAGGGAAGAGAATCTAAGGTTATGGGAGGGAATGGCAGCATGAAGAAGGTTGGACAGATAAGGAGGAGCAAAGTTATGAATGGACTTAAATGTTAAAATCAATTCGAAACTTAATCAGGAGCCAATGAAGCTGCTGCCAAGACCGGAGTAATATGATGAATAGACGGGGTTCGAGTAATGATGTGAGCAGCAGAATTCTGGACTAGCTAAAGTTTATGGAGAGATTTATTACTGTAGAGAGACCAAAGAGAAGTGAATTGCAATAGTCCAGACGAGAAGTAACAAGACTGTGAACAAGAATGGCAGTGGTATGGGAAGTGAGGGAGGGTCAGATGCGATTAATATTACGTAGGTGGACGTAAGCAGACCAGGTGACGTTATTAATGTGAGATTGGAAAGATAGAGTACTATCAAGGATGACACCCAGACACTATCATGGATGACACCCAGAAAAAATTTGTGTGGTAGAATGTTTAATCTATGGACTCTTTTAACGCAATTTTTTGAGACTGAATAGACGTTAGTTATTATAAGGAGAGCGTCTCAGGTGAACACAAATTTAATGGTAAGCTGCATTGTAGCTCTTTGTGAAGTAAAGTAACATACTGACAAATCTTGCACGTTTAAATCCCACGTTTTGTGTTAATTAGGAAGAAGCCTCCTATCCAATATGTGCGCTGTGAGATGGAAGGGTGTGGAACTGTGCTCGCTCATCCTCGCTACTTGCAGGTTAGTGCCAAGAGATCTGTCATGCTAGAAGACATACAGGAGCTGAGCTGTCATCGTCATTCAGAGGTCTCATTTAAACATTGATAACATACTGTGCGGAATCACTTGGGAAAGAAAGTAAACATTGTCGTAACAGTTCTTGAAAGCTTTTTAATATTCATCATTTCCTTAGTTTCTTTTTCATAATGGAGTTAACCAACTAAATGTGTCCATTGACAAAGTCACTGTTTACTAATTATTAAGTATCTACTAATTTAAAAATTAGCCATTCCCTTCTGCAAACCTTAACATGGAATTTGGTTGCTAAGCTTTTGTATGTTTAAGAAGTTAGGACAGCCTTATGGGTTCAGTATATTCATTCACTGGTACCCCATCCTCATTCCTCCCTTCAAAGGTGTTTGTATGACTCTGTTGCATTCATTTAATGAGCCTGTTTGTGCAGATACAAAGTCACGTAGAGTCGGGAATCTTTCCCTTTAGCCTCTGGTAGAGGAGCAGATACCAACTCTGGACTAGGCGCCAGTTCGTTGGCAGTTAAACTCACATAGGCATTTGCACACACAAATTACATAGCTTTTTTAAACTTGTGCTCATTCAGCAGCATGAATCTGTGGAACATCTTGCCTCAGTGTTGCCGATGGCACTGGACAATTACAGTATGGGTTGCAGTGCTGTTCATTTGTGATGCAAAATAAAGAGAGAAAACTTTGAAAAAATATCGAAGTCTCATCTTGTGCTAATGCTTAAACCCAGTAATAATACAGACAAATAAAAAAATGAGAGATAATGGCACACTGTACTAAAAAAATGACAGATAGTGGCACACTGTACCTGTATCGGATTAAACAACAAAGTCAATTCTTCCCTGCATTCATTTTATATCATCTGTCTCTTAGAATTATTGCTTGCTGGCAGTTTCTTTTTTGGTGTTACTTCTGAGTGATCTCAAATATATTGCCAGGCTGAGTTGACGGGGTGTTTCATCAAGTTATACTACAGGAGCTGCTCCTTTTTTGCGAGATCTGATTAAATTGTTTAAAAAGCTTTTAGATTATTGAATCTTCTCTGTTTATATTCCTGTCTGTATTGTGATAGTGGCTTTCAGTAGCTGTTTATTTGTGTACTATGTGTAGCATAATAAAGCTGCAAGCAGAAAACCCCTCTACGTTAGGAAGTTTATAAAATTAGTACATTTTGCCCCACTTATCAAGCACATAAAGATAATATTGATCAGGACCAGATAAAAGATGCTGTTGTTCAAATTTGTAGCACATTAGTGTTGAATGTATAATACAGATTTTTTTTTGCCTGCTTCTCACCTTCTCTATTTTTTTTTTCAGCATCATATTAAATATCAGCACTTGTTGAAGAAGAAATACGTTTGTCCGCATCCTTCATGTGGCCGCCTCTTCCGACTTCAAAAGCAGCTTCTCCGGCATGCCAAACACCATACAGGTACTTAAAGTATTAAACAAAGGTTTATTCTTTCCTAAATGGCGATTTGTTTTCTTCTTAATATTATAGTTCCTGTATGTTTGGTTAGTTTTTTTTTTTTTTATACTACATGGTGTACCAGTTCTGATTCCAGTGTGCTCCACTGTGATTGGCCTCCACAATGTATCGCCCTTACCATACTTTAGCAGCACAATAGGAAATTTGAAACTGTTAGAAAGTCCTGTAATCTGTCACTCCCTGTGACTCATACTTGTGTAATGTGACATCCTGAGTGTGACTTGGTCTCTGACTTAAAGATGTATAGTGTGACACTAACATAACATGTACCAAGTTAAGTTGGGGAGCATGCACTGGTACAGCAAGTTGCCTCACCCACTACATGACGAAACAACTCAGGATCCCGGTTGGCAACCCCCCCCAGGCAGACACACGGTCCAGTCTCACCTTCCGGAAATGACCCTCTATCTGCCGCAGCCAGGTGTTACGTGAGCGACCCCTTGGCCTGGTCCAGCCACTCGGGTCCCCAACAATGAGGATCTTACGAGCTGGATCACCCTCTGGGAAACGCGCCACATGGCCGTAGTGCCGTAACTGACGCTCTCTTACAATGCAGTACCACATGTAATTTATTCATTATAATGAAATCATTAACTTTAAACAAAGAATAAGATGCATATTTCCTGTATTACCACTCTTTCGCACTTACTGTTACACAAGTTGTGCTCTTATTATACTTCCACTTGGTCTTCTCTGCCGTTGTCCATGAAAGAGCAAGGTGCACACCACTGGTACTATCACTTTGTTTCACTTACAACGTCTTGTGTTGGCACGAAAAAGAGGGGAGCACAAGCCTTCTATATCCTTGGCCTGTCTCGCATGTGTGCCTCCATTCCCCATACTCCCTCATGCTCAATGCAGCATACAAAGACGTGAGAAAAAGTGTTACATTCGCTCACTCGGTCTCACCCAGCGGTGCACAAGAAGAACCGAGACACAGTCCTCCCATACTCATCACATGTAACGTCTTATCTGTGTATTTTGTCTGACTAATTTTTCTGAAAAAGCACTACACTGTATTTGCAGAAGGTTTTACACCTGCCTCTGCCATAGTATCCTGTACAAACCAGGACCCACCGATTTAAAAAGCATTACTGTGCATAGATACATTAAATCTAAAACTATTAATGTTTAGTTATTGTGGTACAGACAGGCACTGCGACACAGACAGGCACTGCGACACAGGTCCAAAAGCACACGCTTTTTATTTCTTTTCCTTTCACATTCTCCCACAAGTAATGCTAAGTCCTTTTTCTCTCCTTTTTTCTTTCTTTCTCCCTTTTTCTTTTGCCGCCTCCACTCTTCTCGTCGCTAGCTCCGTCCTCCACCTCCCGACTCCGGCTCCCCAAATTGAGTGAGGCAGCCTCTTTTATGGTACACCCAGAAGTGCTCCAGGTGCGCTCCCATTATCTTCTGGCAGTACACCCAGGTGTAGCGGAAGTGCTGCATGGGCACTCAAAGTACTCCAGGTGTCCCCGGATCTCCTTCCGAGTGTGGCAGAAGTGCTGCCGTCCAAGGTTCCGTAATTGTCCAAGCACCCCCTGGCGGTGGCCATGGGCCCCAAATGGGTTGAGCTTCCAAGCTGCCCTTTCGCGTCCCGGGGAAGGTATTGTCTCTCTCCCGGTCCTTCCATCCTCAAGGCTTTCCGGCTGGGTAAAAGCCCCAGCCGTCCACCACATTATGTATGAGGCTTTGATGTATATACAGTGGATTCAGAAAAGATTTAGACCCTTTAACTTTTTTTACATTTTGTTATATTGCACCCTTAGGCTAAAAATTGTTTAAATTAATTTTTCCCTACGTAAAGCAACACTCAAAACCACAGAATGAAAAATACAAATTTTCACAAATGAATCAAAATTAAGAAAACTCAAATATCACATTGACACAAATATATAAAAAGCTCTTTGTTATACATCCATCCATTATCCAACCCACTGAATCCGAACACAGGGTCACGGGGGTCCACTGGAGCCAATCCCAGCCAACACAGGGCACAAGGCAGGAACCAATCCCGGGCAGGGTGCCAACCCACCGCAGGACACACACAAACACACCCACACACCAAGCACACACTAGGGCCAATTTAGAATCGCCAAGCTCTTTGTTATGACACTTGAAATTTGTCTCCGGTGCATCTCATCCTATTGAACGTCGTTGAGATGTTTCTCCAGCTTATTTGGAGTCCACACGTGCTCAATTCAGTTGATTGGACTGACTAGGAAAGGCACACACCCACCCGTCTATAGAAGGTCCAACAGATGAGCCAAAACCAAGGATTGTTTCGAGGCACAGATCTGGGGAAGGCTGCAAAAATCTCCTGCAGGTTCCCCAGTGTACAGCGGCCCTCATAATTCTTAAGTGGAAGAGGTTTTGAACAATCGCGACTCTTCCTAAAGCAGGCCACCCACCCAATCACAGAAGAAGGGCCTTGTTAAGAGAAATGATGACGAACCTGATGGTTACTCTAGCTGAACCCCAGAGAAACCTGAATGGAGAATAAAGAAACTTGCAGAAGGACAGTCATCACTGCAACACTCCACTGATCTGGACTTAATGGCAGAGTGGCCAGACAGAAGCCTCTCCCCCAGTAATAGAGATTGGGGGGCTGGGGGTGGGGGTCAAGGCACTTAAAGGACTGTCATGTTTGGAGCAGATCAGGCGCCACTCATCTTCTGTGCTATGCCATTCCAATGGTAAATCACGGTGGTGGCAGCATCATGCTGTGGGGTTGTTTTTCAAAGGCAAGGACATTATTTATGAACTAATTATGAAACAGAAAAAAACATGACTACTTGTATCATTTTTAATTGCTGTGTATTACCATCTATAACATCACATTTCTTACTTAATTGACTGCAAGAAAGTGGTATCGTTTTAGATTGTCAGCCTTGCCTCTTCACTTTCCAGTCCAGTTTTCACCTACAGCATTAGTGTTTTTATCATGGACACATCTTGTAATGTATATACTAAATATCTAATCTTACTTTGTTTTCAGACCAACGGGATTATATTTGTGAGTACTGTGCCCGAGCCTTCAAGAGTTCTCATAATCTGGCTGTACACCGAATGATTCACACTGGAGAAAAGCCCCTACAGTAAGTTCACATGAATGAGAGACAGCTGATCATGGGGTCTAATGATGATAAAAAATTTGTAAGATTACCTTAGGGTGAAGTGATTAAAGAATTATGATTAACACTTTGGGTATCATCTTCGTGAGTATTGTAGAAAGAAGGCAACATCTCTTGTAGCAGGTGTGAAATGGTTTATTTCACAAGACGGCAGCGTAATTTGACTATAAAGTAAGTCTGTGATTAAATAAAATAACTAGAGTGGGTGCAGCTGAATTCTAGCAGCATTTGCCCAGATTTAACACTCATGCTAACTTAACAAGCAACACTTGAACAACAATACAGTCTTTTAAATGAATGCAGCCAACTTTGCACATGAGGTGGCAAATTAAAAAACAATAAAATTGAGTCTGTTATGTCATAACTGGTTATTTTTCCCAAGTGTATTATAATCCATCCTCCCATTCATTTTGTACGGTTTGTCCAGTCTGGATCACTGAGACAGCTGTCTAAGCATAGATGCCCAGACGCCTCTGTTCCCTGACAATTCCTCTGGTGGGGGACACCAAGGCACTTCTAGGCCAACTAGAAGATATAATCCCTTCAGCATGTCTGAGGTCTGCCCCATGGTCTCCCCCTGGTTTGATATGTCAAACACTTCTACCAGAAGGCATCCAGGAGGCATCCTTATCAGATGCCTGAACAACTTCAACTGGCTCCTTTCAATTATTTTAGGATTGTGGGGGACGGTGTTGTGCACTGTGGACTTGACCTTATTTTGCTCAAACATGACCTCATTTACTCAATAAAAGCCCTGGACAGGATGCTAGTCTGTTTAATTACATACTCACACAGAGCCAATTTGAAATTGCCAATTGAAATAATAGTAAGCAAGTAACTAAATACCTTTGCAGATACTCAAGAAATATTTGAATAACCAACAATAACAACAGTGCCTCTCAAATAAACGTCCAAATTACTAAGAAGAAGGAAATTCTGACTTGGCTTAAGATAAGAGCAATGACTATGATGCTTTATAAAGATAAATGTGTAGGCAACCAGTACCCTTCCCTGATGCACCTCTGTTGAATAATCCATTGGCTAAAAATACACTACTAGTGAGTCACAGAGAGGATGTGCACCATCTTTATATATAATACGCTACTGTGGCTGTCCGTTTGTCTGTCCAGGATTTTAAATCGCCTGTAGCTCGCAAACCGTTTGAAATATTGACCTGAAATTTGGTACACATATACTACGTGATGTCTATTTTCTGTTTTCGGGGTGATGATTGACCTCCAAGGCTATTCCTCTTTTTATTTTTATTTTGTTTTATTGTAGAATCGACTCTCGGCAGTGGCCAGCAGGGCGGCCATGCGGCATAGGTGTATGAGCGCCGTTTTCATTCCCTACCACCTTTGCCGTCACTTCCGCTACCTCTTCATAATTTAAATCATTGTTGAGGCAAATTGAAGACTTAAGTGCCAGCTTAAGTGAAAAATTAAGAAAAACCTACAAAGTAATTGCAACACAAACACTGACTTAATCAGTTTTAACGCGAAAAGATGCCGATGAAAGAATAGAAGAAGCAGGCCGCTAGCATGGAGAAAAGAAGCAGCAAGCGCATCAACCTCTGAGCCAACGGATGCTAAACGTACAGAGAAAGAGGATGAAAACTAGGAATACTTAAGTCAAGTGTATGCACTGCACGAGTGCAGTGCGCCATTACTGGTTGTTTATAATGGCCATTAGTTCTGTCTTTATTCTCTCCTCCACTAATACATCCAGCGGGTCCAGGAGGCATCCCATAACTGAACCTGCCTTTGTAATTAGTCTGTTAATTTGGTGGGCCTGTCTTGAAGTGATGTTCCTGGTGCAGCACACCACACTGGTTATCACAGAGTTATAGAGCATGTAAAGCAAGGGTGTCCAACTGTGGGCCTGTAGTGGGCCGCAGTGGCTGCAGGTTTTCATTCTAACCCTTTTCCTAATCAGCAAGCAGTTTTCATTGCTAATTAACTTATTTTCCGTTCATTTTAGCCCTGTTTTTAAGGATTCAGTCCTCTAAATTGACTCGTTTCCTCATTAAATGCCAGCCAAACAGAAATGAGATGTGAAACGAGCTGACAGATGACCAGCTAAATTGGAACTTCAAACTCCAGCCAATTTCACTCAGTTTCTTAATGAGAAGCAAGTTCTTGCTGTTAATTAAAGCTATTAAAGTGTTATTGAATATCATGACTTGTTGCTGCTCTCATTCTGCCACAGCAGACTGTTGATCTTCTGTTTTTTCTAAGACCGCCATCAAGATATTTTGGTGATCTGAGCAGACCAACATGACCGAAACCTTCACCTTTCTTTATTTTCAGGTTAGCTGGTCATATGGTGGCTTGTTTTGTTGTCTCATTGTTTGGCTGCTCATTAAGGAAATAGAAACAACTAAGGGGTCTGAGTCACGTCAATTAAAACTGAGGCAAAACAAGTTATTCAGCAGCGAAAATGGCTCACTAATTAAGACGATGGTTAGAATGAAAACCTACAGCCACTGCGGCCCACCAGGACCAGAGCTGGATACCGCTGATGTAAAGGATGTAAGAAGTCTCCTAAGAAAAAAGAATGAGCTCCACCCTTTTTCCGTAGTTCCTCTGTGTTACCAGTCCAGCCAGTCATTGATGTGGACCGCCCAAGTACTTATAGGTAGAGAATGTGGGAGGTCAGACCCACACACACACCAGGAGAAACATGCAGACTCTACATGTAAAATAAGCAGGAGTCAGATCTGAACCCTGGACACTGGCTGTGTTGCCAAGTCACCACATCGCTTTGCTCCATAAGGTCAATTCCTGATTAAGAGATGAAGAGGTTGTTCACGGATTGTTTAGCCTGACATCGCAATCGGGTCATATTTTTGAGATATGTGTAAACTTGGCCTCCATTACGTCACTCTGTGCTGTTGGGATTTGGTGTTTTGTACCTTTCAGAGGCAGCTACTGTATGCTCTGTGCACAGTTTAAACTGTGGGCTGAGAAACTCATTTATGCTTCATTGTACTAATGTACATAAATTGATGCAGCTTTCATAATTTTTCATTTGCCACTTCAGACTCATACAGGAAGTGCACAGTATGCTGTAATTACTTCTTGGCATATGCTTATTTAATAAACCAGGGAAAGAAACTGAAGCAGGCAGTTGGCTGGCAGTGATGCATTGCTGTTGTGTGTGAACAAAGCATGCGGTGAGCAGTGGTACTTTTTTTGAGAGAGTGGGGCATTTGGGGTAGTAGGTGCCATTGACTTCACATTTCTCAGCCTACTCAAATGTGTGCCTTTCAGCTCTATTCCACCAACCTTTTGCTTTAGCTGTTCTTCTGTTATTAAATAGAATTGGAACCCTTCTATTTTTCTTTTATGAATATGGAAGCACAAATGAAATGCACAGTGTGTATTATAATATTATCCATCCAATCATAAGAAGCATCTGGCGCAAGGCAGGGACAGCCCCTGGACAGGGTGAGGGTCCATTGCAGGGTGAACACACAGACACACATGTGGGACTAGTTTAGCAATGCCAATTGGCCATGCGGGAGGAAATTTGAGCACTCCGAGGAAACGCAAGACATCAGTCAGATCAGTTTCTCCCCTGTTCCTGAGGTCCAAAACACCTGCGTTCCTTATTCCTCATCTCTACGTTATATGTAGTGTGCTTCTTGAAGAGCATTCGTTGGTTGTCAGCTGTCATGCATGCAGAACCTGAGCTACGGATGTTTAATTTTGTTGGGGCGGGATGTGGAGTAGTTGTAGTGAGTTTCTAGGCATATCAGACTACACAAGGCGCCTTCCACAGGTGCACACTGGCAACTTCCTCCAAATAGCCAAGATTATGTAAATGGAAGTCGCTGGAAAAGTTCTGTTAACATGCCATATCTATAATTTGACATACTCTGTGATAAAACATCCTCCTGTGGCAAGAGCAGCAACAGAATTTGTCAAGTGTGACATCCCATCTAACTAGAAGTTGTGTAATGTAACATGGGTGTAAACAAAGGGGCATCATTATTTTTGAGGGGTTCAAGTAGGACCATCCCATCCAGGATTGGTACCAACCTTGTGCTTGATGTGGCCAGGAACAGGCCTTGGGATTCAGAGCTACGGAGTCAGAAGCAATTATTATGTTACTGGAGTCTGATTCGGTAAAAATGTACTGACTCTGACTACATGTAAATTGTAACATAATGTGATAAAAATTCCAATTTCACATATACTAGTTCAATTTAACTGTTTTTTTTTTTTTTTTCTCCAGAAGACATTTTAATTTACAGTAATCCCTCCTCGATCGCAGGGGTTGCATTCCAGAACCCCCCGCGATAGATGAAAATCCTCGAAGTAGAAAGCATATGTTTGTCTGGTTATTTTTATATATTTTAAGCCCTAATAAACTCTCCAACCCTGTTAACATTATTAGAGCCCTTTAGACATGAAATAACACCCTTTAGTCAAAAGTTTAAACTGTGCTCCATGACAAGACAGAGGTGACAGTTATTTCTCACAATTAAAAGAATGCAAATATATCTTCTCTTCAAAGGAATGTGTGTCAGGAGCAGAGAATGTGAGAGAGAGAGAGAGTGAGCGAGAGAAAAGCAAACAATCAAAAAATCAATACGTGCTTTTGGGCTTTTAAGTATGCCGAAGCACCGCGATAAAGCGGCATTTTTCAGAGGAGCATCCGTATCCTCTAGGCAAACAGCCCCTCTGCTCACACCTCTTCCGTCAGGTGCAGAGAATGTCAGAGAGAGTGAGAGAGACAGAGAAAAGCAAACAATCAAGCACCGCGCGGGAAGCATATCGTATATCATTGAGGAGTTTTAGTTAATACATAATACATGCTCTGATTGGGTAGCTTCTAAGCCATCCGCCAATAGCGTCCCTTGTATGAAATCAACTGGGCAAACAAACTGAGGAAGCATGTACCATAAATTAAAAGACCCATTGTCCGCAGAAATCCGCGAACCAGCGAAAAATCCGTGATATATATTTAGATATGCTTACATTTAAAATCCGCGATGGAGTGAAGCCGCGAAAGTCTAAGCGCAATATAGCGAGGGATCACTGTACATTGAAGACTATATTTTTTAGCTAATTTCAAAATCTTCTTATACAGTATAATACACTACCGTGGCTGTTCGCTTGTCTGTCCAGGGTTTTAAATCGCCTGTAGCTCGCAAGCCGTTTCACCTATTGACTTGAAATTTGGTACACATATACTACGTGACTTCTGCTATCAGCTTTCGGGGAGATGATTTTTATTACTCGTTTTGTTTTTATTTTATTTTATTGTTGATTCAACTCTCGGCAGCGCGCCCTGGCCGCATGCATTTGGGCGCCATTCTCATTCCCTACCACCCTCGCTAATCATTCTTGAGGCAGATTGAAGACTTAAGTGCCAGCTTAAGTGAAAAATTAAAGAAAACATACTAAGTAATTGCAACACAAAAACTAACTTAATCAGTTTTAACGTGAAAAGATGCAGACAAAAGAAGAGAAGAAGCGGGCCGCTAGGGTGGAGAAAAGAAGAGCTGCTCTGGAAGTAGCAAGCGCATCAACCTCTGAGCAAATGAATGATAAATGTACAGCGAAAGAGGAGAAAACTAGGAATGCTCAAGTCAAGTGTATTCACTGCACGTTATCGTGCAGTATGTCGTTACTGGTATTACATATTTATGGTAGTTTAAAACCCATGCACAAATTCACAATGGCAATAAAAAGCTTGCACAAAGTTAGCAGTTTTTAAACGCTTTGTAATCCCGAGAGACAGGAAACATTGATCTGTGTCAGTGCATTGTAGAAGATCATGATGAAAAAGTATGTGATGCCAAATCGATAGTTTTACTGGTGCTGAAAAGAATAATCCACATAGGAAAAGCTTGGGCTGCTGCTGGTAGAAGTGTTGGCGAGGCGCAGGGTGGACAGTGGGTGGATCCCAATGCCCTAGTGCAGTGATGGGGACACCATGCCGTAAATATGGTGCCATCCTTCGGATGAGACGTAAAACCGTGTTCCTGACTCTCTGTGGTCCTTAAAGATCGCTGAGTGTATCCTGAAGTCCTGGCTAAAGTGCATACCATGACCCTATCGATTCTGGCCTCATAATTATCCCCCGTCTGTAAATGGCTATCGCGCTCACCCCCTTTCCTACCAAACAGCTTTTGTGTGGTGAGTATACTGGCACAATAATGGCTACCGTTGCATCATCCAGGTGGGCACTTCATGTTGATGGTGGCTGAAGTGGTTCCCCACTGTCTAAGCGCTTTGTATAGTGATGCAGTTAATTATCCATTTGATGGATGTGAAGGGCACTGTATGATAGATGGATAGAAGTGAAATGCACTAAATGATAGACAGATCTAAAGAGATTATTTAGGAGCATCAAATTTAAAAAGACACATACAGCGTTTTCATCCAAAAATGTTAGAAACTGTATTTAGCAGTTAAATAGGTCCTTGTATGTTGTATGCTTTCAATCAACATAATAAATACAGTATATTAGTCTAATTGCAAATAGAGGAGTTAAGTCGGTGGTACCAGAAAATGAGGATTTGAAGTTGAAGGTTTTGTGTACCGACTTCTGTAAGCCTGAAGGTGGAGAAGTACATCTTAAAGATATATAATATTTGATTCTGTTTGTTTCATTTAATTTACTGATGCACTGACAGTTCATTCTGTTCCTGTCACAGGTGTGAAATCTGTGGTTTTACCTGCCGCCAGAAGGCATCTTTGAACTGGCACATGAAGAAACACGATGCCGACACCTTTTACCAGTTCTCTTGCAATATCTGTGGAAAGAAATTTGAGAAGAAAGACAGCGTAGTGGCGCACAAGGCCAAGAGCCACCCAGAAGTTCTGATAGCGGAGGCTCTAGCTGCCAATGCTGGGGCGCTGATCACCAGCACAGACATCCTGGGATCAAACCAGGAATCGCTGGTACACCCCCAAGAGGCAGTTAATGCACAGCACCCGGGTACAGAGAGCCTTCTGCTAACATCGCCTTGCATGAATCAGATGACCTGTGACCCCGACACCCTCGTCATTGGTGCTGAAGAGCTGAGTATCCCTCACCAAGCCAGGGCTGTTTGCGCCACGGCGGATCGGCTAGTGATCAGTCCACAGGTTTTGGCTTCGGATACCCGGATCCTGACCACCAGTACCGGATTAATCATCAACGCTGAAGCACTCGGGGCAACCACAGAGGTTCTCATTGAGAACTCGGATCATCATATCCTGCACTGAAAGGACGCAATATGGACACTGCATTGAGAGAGAAAAGAGGGAAAGAGACATTTGGGCAGACGGGATGGCATGGAGGCTTTATTTAAAACTATATAGAAAATGTCCATTCAGTGCAGTGCCTGACCATGAATATTGCACCACCTTGCATTTTTTTCTGTTTTGTTCTTTAATTCTTAACATTTAACATAATAGGATTTTTTTTAATTTATAATAGCTATTGCTACTCGCTTGTACAGTCAATGTAAAATAAAACTGCCTTTGCTGTAGGTCCACAAACAATAAGATTTCGTCTGGGTTTTGAAAAACTAATGAATTGCAAATCCGACTCTCGTCTATTAAAGAAAACACAAAAAAACACGCAAAACAAAAAAAAACAAAGCTTCAGGGACTGCGTCTGAACGAAGCAAATGGGCTGACAAACAAAACGTCTCTTCTCAGTTTTCCATCATTTTTGTTTGTTCACTTTTATAATTTTTTTTTTTTTTTTTTGGATGGTTGACCTTTAAAGTTAAAAGAGTGAAGACACTGAGCCGGCAAATCAAAAACGATATTTAAGGACTGCAACGGTGTATTTGGTTGTCACTGCTTTCCTGATGTGAAGAGAATGTGAATTAGGAAACGTTGATTACGAAGAATGTGTAAAGATTAAGCAATTCTCCAGATTGGGAGGTTTTGCTTGGTTATTAACAAGATCATAATTTTGGCACTACTTTTTTTTTTTTTCTTTTTGTATTATTGCTGTTTTTTGTTTGATTAAGTAGGACACGAGTCGCTGGCTGCAGGACCTGCCATAAGTATCTTTTTTGTTTTTTGAGCTGCATATTTCCATATCCCTTTTTCTTAATATCTGCAGTCCAATACATAGATGAAGACGATCATTAATTAACTTTAATTTTGCCGACTCGCCTGTCTAAATCTTTAAACATGAGAATAAAATATCTGTTTCTTGCTTTTAATCAAATATTTTGATTGTTCTCATTTCAGAGATTGGTGTTTTGAGCCTCTGCAATTTTGCGTTCACAGTCGAGGGGATTCATCCAACCCATAACTGTGTAATATACCTTTTTACACTTTGTTAAGGTATTAATATGTCCCTTTTTTATTTAATCTTATGTTTAAAAGAAATGATTAAATGAAAAGAAGTGTAGTTAATTCTCAACTAATAATGGAACAAGTGTAAATAAAATAATCTTGTTCAAATGCAATAGAAAAGTTGTTTTCACGATGGTTGGGATTTCTGTACAGTTAGATTTTGGTTGGTTTCTTTTTTTAATGTATATACATTTTATCTCAATTAGCCATGCCGTATAACGCAAAAAAAAAATGTCTTTTGTTCAGTCTTTAGCCTCTCAGGTGAATTTTATCAGTGAGCAAGTCGAGCGAGCGAGCGAGCGGCTCTTTGAAATGATAACTGTTATGTCCTTAAGGGATCTCCAGGGGGCACTGCAGTCCAGAAAGTCTTCCTCACAAGTGCTTTGCCTAAAGGACAATTTAAGCACAAGAAGGTACTCGGCTATGGAGAGAGAAAAAAAAAAAATCAGTTATGGAAAACACAGGTCAGTTATGAATACTTTCTTATAAATCAGGTCAGTCATGCAAATCTTAAACCTTACCGGTGGTCCTCTGGCATTGATAAATTGAAAACTACTGGATAATTTAAAAGGGTGCAGTATTCATAGTCAGATAATGTTAACAAGAAGAAAGGCAGACAAGTTCACTTATTCCTAAATACTGTGTGTGGTGTGGAGGTGGGGGGGGATCCTTTTGTACTGTGTGCTCTGATATGATGAAAAACAAGAGAGAGAAGTTTGGAGTGACTGCCTTTATTGTTATTTTTGCACTTGGGCCCCCATTTCTCAGTGACTCTGTCAGAAATTACTTTTTTTTTTTTTGGAAGAAATGTACACACAAAGAAAACCACACTGTACTGACATGAAAAAAATGGACAAATGAATAAAATGAAAAATAATTAGCCCTTTTAATTTGCATTTTGTATTTCCCCGCTGCTGCTATCCGAGTGTTGATAAGACTTGTTAACGTTAATAACATGTGATGTCCACGTTGGAATGTCGTGCTGGATTTTTGATCAGTTCTGTGTCTGCATATTGAATTCAGAAAATACCAATTTCACCTGGGAGTAATTCTGTGGGACGTTTTGCAGTGAAAAGAGACAAACACACGAGTACACAAATGTCAATTAATCGTACGGTATGTCCAATGTGCCGAACGCAGTTGCTGATCTCATTGCTGGACCACGTCAGTTTAAACAACAAAAAAATAGTTGGCCATTACGATATAAAATGAAAACCTAGGCAGGCCATGTCAAATTTAGCTAATCGCATGCCAACCTTCCAACGGTGGTGGTCAACACTTGTTGTGTCAGAGCCAGTGCTGTATGCGCGGGTTCACCCCTTTCCTTTTCTATTCTGTTCTACGTAAAACACAAGACATCAAATGTACTTCACTTGTGTTTGGGAGGTCCGGTCCAAAGCCCCCATGTTCCACATTCCTTATCACTGCATTATATGCAAGTCATTTTTTTCTTTCAATTATATCACCTTAATCTAAAGATACTGCTTCAATGAAGATCAAATACAGAATTAATGTGTCCACATGCATTAGGAAGAACATTTCAAGGGGTACACTGTTTCCCATGGCCTTGTGAGTCATTTGTCATGTTGCACTACACTTGTGTTGTTATTCCCACGCTTATTTTATCTTCACCTGTTTGCTGTCTGGTACAAATCTTGTAATCGATATTTAACCCACTTCCTATTGTCCAAATGACTTGAAATTTTGCATACTTAACTCGCTTCCGATGACAATACATGAATCAAAAGTCAGTTTCACTAATCGATCAGTTAATCCATGTTAATTAAGAAATGAAATTTTCATATGAAGAATAGTTCAAGATTTCACCAATAGATGGCGCTAGTAACGGATAGAAATATTAAAGGAAGTTTTAAAGTATTAATTACAAAATTATACTGAAACAAACCCAAGACTAAAAAGTTGAAAATAATATATAAAATACTTTTTAAAAACCACGCTTATATTAAGATTTTAAGAAGTGTTTTTTGAATGTTGATTGATGAAACGCGCCCACGCTTTTATTTCACGAGTGATGTATAAGAGTCTTATGTTTTACTTTTTGGTACATTTTTTAACTTAATATAAGCGTGGTTTTTAAAATTATATATTTTTATTTATTTATTTATTTTTTTATCCTTCCCTGCAGACACAGGGACATTTTTGGATTGATTTATCAAAGTTAAGTTGCTAGACTAATCTACATGGGCTAAGATTTCTCAAGCAAAGCCTCCCCTTTTATCCACAGACTTTGTAACAGACTGTGCAATGGTGTAGTTTGTAAAATGTTTGCACAAGATGTTTCACTTACCTACATTTATTTTTCCATTATTATCAAACCATCTACACACACATTTCAAAACAAAGCAAATCTACAGTGGGTAAGAAAAGAATCACCCCCTTTGAAAATATTCATTTAGTTGCTTTACAGCCTGAAATGAAAACACATGCAATATTTTATCAGCTTTATTTACTCGATGCAACCTATTAACATCCAAGTCAAAAATATTCAAGCACTAATAATAAACGGGTAAAGTTTGAATTGATAAAGCAAATGCTTTAATTCCAGCCTTGAGTGTGTTGGGATGCTTCTGTGCCAACTTTGCCCATCTCGACTGTTGTCATGTTTGCCCACTCGTCTTTACAGAACTGGTCGAGCTCCATCGAGTTGCATGGAGACCTCCTAACCAAATCAATCCACGGATTTTCATTCGGGTTTAAGTCTGGGCTCTGATCAGGCCACACAGGGACATTCACTTTATTCTTCTCCTTCAGCCATGCGGTGGTCAGTTCTGCAGTGGATCATTGTCACGTTGAAAGGTAAACTTTCTTCCTATCTTCAACTTTCTGGCAGAGTACAGCAGACTTCTTCCAAGAATTTTGGTCGTATTTTACCCCATTCATTTTTTCCTTCTACGCTGTTATGTGCCCCTGTCCCTGCTGCAGACCAACACCCCCACAACAAGATGCTACCACCCCCATGGTATGTTTTGGATGGTGAGCTGTATTGGCTTTTCAGCAAGTGGTGCACTGTATGGTGTTGAGGCCAAACAGTTCGATTCTGGTTTCATCTAACCAGAACGTCTTTTTCCACTTGGCCTCAGAATCTTCAAGGTGTGTTTTGGCAAAGCTCAAAGGAGACTTAATGTGATCTTTCTTCTTGTAACCCCTGCATACAAGCCACATTTGTGGAGCACTTGTGACTTTGCTGTCACATGTACACAATGACCACTCTTTGCCATAAAATCGTGTAACTCTTTCAAAGTTGCCATTGCCCTCATGGTAGCCTCTCTGACAAGTTTCCTCATCGCTATCCCTTCCCCAAGTTTGGAAGGACAGTCTGATCCAGGGAGGGTCCCAATACTACCCAACACTTTCCACTTTTTAATTATGGACTTCACTGTGAGCTCCTAGGGATTTGTAAAGCTTTTGAAATCTTTTATCGATCCACCTCCTGACTTGTGCCCATCCACAACTTTATCCCCGAGATCTTTTTTTGACAGTGCCTTGCCACCCAATCCTCCAATTAGCTGTGAACTACCCAATCTCAATAAGATTGCACAGGTGGTGAACCAGCTGGAGGTGGGGGGGGGTGTTTGGCTGCAGGGATCTGTGGTATTCGGGTGAACTTCTCCAGGCTGGTGGTAAGGCTGTCCTCCTAGCATTGCAAGCAATCTTTGCTTTCATTTGGGAGACTGGCATCATCCCAACTGACTGGAAAACGGGCCTAAGAGGTCTACCATCAACCGCATCCTGGCACTGAGAGTTCTCATGGAGCGCAAATGCAAATATCAGCAGTTTCTTTGCAGCCTTTGTCGATTTTCGCAAAGGGTTCGACTTAGTTGATCGAGCTGCACTGTGGGACATCCTGAGGGTTCACGGGATCCCCTCGAGGTTGCTGGATATCATGGCCGACCTGTAAACTGGTACTGTGAGTGCTGTGCAGAGTGCAGGCAGGACCTCTGCGTTTTTCCCAGTTGATTCTTGGGTTCGTCAGGGGTCTGTTCTGTTCCTACTATGTTCAATGCTTGTATGGACTGGGTGTTAGACAGGGTCATGGGGTCCAGCGGCTGTGGGTCATCTGTTGGTGAAGACTTACGGATCTTGACTTTGCTGATGATGCTGTGATCTTCGTGGAGTCAATGGAGGCTCTGATCGGGGCGCTCGAGAGACTGAGCGAGGAGTCTGAGTGTCTGGGCTTGTGAGGGTCCTGATAAAAACCAAGAGCCAGGCCTTTAATGACCTCATGGGCACGGCCATCAGCAGTGTGTCTGTCTGCGGAGAGAGTGTTGACCTCGTCGAGAGGTTTACTTACCTTGGCAGTGACATTCTTGTCTCTGGTGACTCTTCCAGTGAAGTCAGTAGACAGATTGGGAGAACATGGAGGGGGTGTCATGAGGTTGCTGGAAAGGGGTGTGTATCTATGCAAAAGGACGAAGGTCGAAGTCTTTATAGAGTCCTGGTGCTTCCTGTCTTGCTATATGGTTGCGAGACATGGACGCTATCCAGTGACCTGAGACGAAGACTGTACTCCTTTGGTACTGTGTCTCTCCGGAAAATTCTTGGGTACCATTGGTTTGACTTTGTGTTGAATGAGGCATATGACCTGCATTGTGAGGGAGCATCAGTTACAGCACTACGGCCATGTGGCGCGTTTCCCCGAGGGAGATCTGGCTCGTAAGATCATCATTTTTAGGGACCCATTTGGCTGGACCAGGCCAAGGAGTTGCCCACGTAACACTTGGCTGCGGCAAATAGAGGGTCATTTCCGGAGGGTGGGACTGGACTGTGTGTCTGCCTAAGGTGTTGCAAACCGGGATCCTGAGTTGTTTTGTCGTGTAGTGGGTGCGGCAACGTGCTGTACCAGTGCGTGCTCCCCAACTTGACTTGCCACCCAGAGTCAACTGTTTGCTTTCAGTTGCACTACCAAGCATTGGAATGTTCCAGGAACTTCTAAACTAATCACAAAAATTCTAAGTGATCATGAGTGGAAGCCAAAGACCTTGGTGTGCAATGGTGAATATTTACAAAGGGGGCAACTCTCTTCTATACTGACTGCACAAATTGCACAGGACTGCTTGTTTGACACGCGTTTAGCAAACATCTCAAGTTCCATGTTTTTCAGTATTAAAAGGAAACCCTATTTAAATAATACATTTTATTATTTCTTCCTCCCACTTGCTAATTCTCCATTTAAAAACAACTGCAAACTGGAGATTTGTAGATACATTTAACAGCTTTATTGAACTTCCTTTATAAACAATTAAATGATTCAAACATTAGACATACATGAAAATAGTAACATAAATGGCACCATCTACCCCTACTTCTGAGTGTACATACAGTATTGCAAGGAGCGATCACCTGTTACGGCGGCATAAGGTGCAAAGCAGGAATCAACCCTGAACGTGGCCTTTGCTGTAAGTACATACAAGAGAAGTTCAAATTCATCAAATAAACCAAAACTTCGAGTAATGTGGAAAAAGAAATGCCCACAGTAAAAAAAGAAAAAGACAGATACAAACACCAAACAGTAACATAAACGAGCCAAAGTGGCACCATGCCGCCCAGCATATTCAAACACAACTTATTTTGAAAATGAACACACAGTCTAAATTTACAGACAATGGCTTCAATGTGGTCATCAGTTAAACAGTATAAATAGTTTTGTCTTTGGCACTCATAAACATGTATTCCTTATTAATCTACCTCCTCAATAGTTGGCCCCTGAGATGAACCAGAAGCTCCTTGACTCTGGCCTCCTGGCATCCCTCCTGGCGCTGCCCCCTGATACAGCTTGGTGATGACGGGATTGCACACTTTCTCCAGTTCTTTCTGTTGATGCTCGTATTCCTCCTTCTCAGCCAACTGATTACTCTCAAGCCAAGAGATGGTCTGGTTACATTTGTCCACAATCTTCTTTTTGTCATCCTCACTAATTTTTCCCTTCAAATTCTCATCTTCCACAGTACTTCTAATGTTATAGGCATAAGACTCTAGGGAGTTCTTGGCTGTCATTCTTTCCCTCTGCGCCTCATCCTCAGCTTTGTATTTTTCAGCATCCTGAACCATCTTCTCAATCTCCTCTTTGCTCAGGCGCCCTTTGTCATTAGTAATCGTGATCTTGTTCTCCTTGCCAGTGCTCTTGTCCACGGCGGACACATTCAGAATGCCATTGGCATCGATATCAAAGGTCACTTCAATCTGTGGAACGCCTCTTGGTGCTGGGGGTATCCCAGTCAGATCAAACTTGCCCAGCAAGTTGTTATCTTTGGTCATGGCCCGCTCCCCTTCATAAACCTGAATCAGGACCCCTGGCTGGTTGTCTGCATAGGTTGTGAAAGTCTGGGTTTGCTTGGTGGGGATGGTTGTGTTGCGCTTGATGAGAGC
>JANRMT010062855.1:7862518-7882486 GCA_026402145.1 Polypterus bichir lapradei
AACACTCCCACACAGGAGTAGGTGGTGCCCAGGTCAATGCCAATTGCAACTCCTTTGGGTGCAGACATTCTTCTCACTTGCAAGTGTAATATGCAACTCTGAAATAAAGAAAGAAAAGGTTAAGAATAAAAAGTGACATGGAAGTGGTAACTTGGAATGCATAGTAATATTTTTACTACAGTATAATTGTATGTTTCTAAGTGAAATTCAAGTTTGGGCTTATGAGTTACAAAATATTTATTTTGAATTGTATTTATTGCCAGGCAACCCCATAGTGACCACAGTAGGAAAAAATAGTTAAAATGTAGTTTTTGTTTGCTTTAGTAACTAATGATATGCAAAAGAAAAAGAAAAAAGAAAAAAACAATTCAGTCCTTATTAATACCATTTAATGCCTACTATTGTAAAAACGATATATTACAAAAGTAATTTGATAATTGAGAGATACACTAGAACATACACATATATAATAAATGAGTAGTTTTTCTGATTTATTAAGTATGGATTTTTATTACAACAATATCAAACTTTAAAATCTTGCAGTACGGGCAACATGCATTTTCTAATTCTATGTTTAAAGAAAGCCCAGCTTAATAAAAAATGTTCACTTAAAAAAAAAAAGACAAATAAATAAAAGACACAAGTATCTTTTATTCAAAGCACTTTACTAGTCTTTTAAATGGATTTAGACAACAGAAATGGTCCATAACGAGAGAAAAAAATACAACAAAAACGTATTTTTAAAGCTCAGTCGTCAGTGCAGCTGTTATGCTACTGAAATTAAGGCAAGACACAATTATGACAGACATTACTCTAATAAACAGTGCGGTTGAGAAGTTAAACTAGATTTTACTCACATATTAACGGAAAAAACGATTTAAGAATTTCGCTGACTGATGCAGCAGGCGGATGCAGTTCAAAATTCACTGTAATGATTGCGCAGAAAATCAATATTTTTGAATTAATTATTCAAGAACACTTACCTTGTCAGTAATACTCCAGTCTGTTAAACTCCGAGCCTGTGAAGCTTTCTTACTGCAACACACCAAACTGCTGCAGAGCTTTTCCGCGTTTGATTGGAGGCTTCCATCGCGCCCGAGCTGTTTTATTGGCAGTGCCGGGTATTCCAGAACACTCTCGACAACTCCGACCAATCACAGCGCGGCGTTTGCTTTACCATGACAACACACCATGCCATCTGACTAGCAGGAATCCGCAGAAAACTTCGAGAGTTTTCGAGAAAAGCTCTTTAGATGTCTTAGTTATTTTAAAGTGTGACAGGAAATAAACACATAATGATAAATATTTAATATACACGATAGAATGAGAACACGGGTATATTTAAGATTTCTTATTCGATCGAAGGACATGCACTGGATATATGTTTCTGTTTATTAAGGGGTCGCGTATAGCAGAAACCCATTTCCTTATCCTTGATCGACCCCCAGACGTACCACTGGCACTTACTGACGGTGTGGGTGCGATAATTGATGGACGGATCAACTATAAAATTACCGAATACTGAAATGTTCACGTCTTACTATTGCTTAATGTATAACTGTAATTATAGCACGTCTTTAAAGATTTTTATACACAGAAACTGGTTACTCGTAGTCAATATATTACAATATTGGTGTGCTAATATGAAGTCGCATTGCCTCATATATTTTCTTATTTAATATATACTGTTCGTGAAACTAAGGATGAGTCCACAAAAAAATTAAAATACATGTCGTTACATAAAACCGCTTACTAATCGCTGACTCTCCCAGCCAGCTCTTAGTGCGCATGCTCGCGGGTGTCTCGACCTTCTTCGAAGCATTTGTTCGGTCTTTTCCGGAAAGTTCTCGAAACCTCGTCTTACTCATAGGGCTGCAGCAGTTACTGTGATTGGTTAGAACATTCGGGAGCATTCGCGAAGGCCGGCCGTTTTCAATAAAAGGAAGCCGGCTCGCTCGCAGCGCAGATCAGAATTGCGAGTGGAGACGGAAGCCGGGGAGTGGCAGATCGAGCGCCGGTTTATACGAAGTTGCACCGACAACCTGCTTAATCTGTGAGAACACACCGTTGTGACTAAAGTAAGTGAATATCGGCTATTAATTTAGAAGGCATTAAAAATGCTCAAAGCATTTGGTAGCGTAGGTTTTCAATTTTAACAAAAAAAAAATCGTTTTGTACTACTTAATATGCATGTTACGGGTAGTCCACAATGGTATTCATGTTAATTAGCTTACACAAATTAATATGTTCACAGCTTTAGCAGTTTGTGTTTTTTGTATTTATTCTAATCTTTAAAAAAATTGTATCATGTATTAAAGCATTATTTGGTATTTAATTTGTAATAGCATTACTTAGTAGATCTTTTACTGTGCATCTATTTTTTTGTACATGTAGGAGTAATTTACATCAAATTTTATTTGTCACATAAAATTACACAGTGCTAACTGTAAAGAAATGCTTAATTACAAAAGCTTAAGAAAAATATTATGTAATAGCAGAACTACTGACTTAGATAATATAGCAGCTACTCACTTAGATAAGTGAGCAGCTACTGTCAATAACGGGCTTGTAGGTGGCAGTAAGATGTGCTTTGAGCAAGGGAAAGATGCTCTACAAACAGAATGTCTTATTCATAGGTTCGTTTACTAGCAAATATAAATAACGGATATGATCCAAATAGGTTCTATAACATAAAACAATTATTTTTTAAGTCCTACTACCATCCCTATTCATTTGTATTGCAGCAGTCTTGATACTGGTTTTGTGATTAGAAGAAAAGCGAACCCAAGCACTTAGCACTATTGCTCAATCTAATTTAAAAATGCCTTAAATGTAAAACTAGGAGAGTGACACTGTCATTTAAATTGGCATGTCGATCAGTTTCCTGTTACCTTTTCACCAAATTCCTAGCATACTTTACATAAAATATTGTAGTCAGTTTTTGTAAATTTCAAAGTAGTGTAGTCATATCCCGGGCTGTGGAGCTTGCATGTTTTTCCCATGTCTGCATGGGTTTCCTAGGAGTGCTTAAATTTCCTCCTACAGTTCAGAAAGATGTAGCTTAGTTGGACTGGCGTTGCTAAACTGGCCATAGGGTAAACATCTGTGTGTTTAGCCTGTGATGGACTGGTGCCTAACCCAAGTGTTGTTCCTGCCTTGTGTGTGACGCTCAGCTCCCCTGCTCAGGATGAAGTAGGTTTAGAAAATGGATCAATGGATGTAAAGTGAAAGGAGTGTCCAAAAAAAAACCCAAGATGCAAATAGTAGGGGCATGCATCCTATTTATATATCTGATATCTATAAGCATTTGTCTATGTACATTTAGCATAATATTGTTTCTAAATTTTTTCTAACATGCAATTTAAACATTTCAGATTTGTCAGATGAAAATTCTGAAATAAATCACTGAATTAATAATACCTCATTCATTATTGGTATACAAATGGTGCTTTTCATGATATTTAATGTTGTCATTTTACATTTAGATCTGCGCATTGTACTCAGAACAATGCCTGCACCCAAAGGAGTGGCAATTGGCATCGACCTGGGCACCACCTACTCCTGTGTGGGAGTGTTCCAGCATGGCAAAGTGGAGATCATCGCTAATGACCAGGGAAACAGGACCACTCCCAGCTATGTGGCCTTCACTGACACCGAGAGGCTCATTGGAGATGCTGCCAAAAACCAAGTGGCCATGAATCCTACCAACACCATTTTTGATGCTAAGCGACTGATTGGCAGAAAGTATGATGAGCACGTTGTCCAGTCTGACATGAAGCACTGGCCTTTTACGGTGGTAAGTGATGGTGGCAGACCCAAGGTGAAGGTTGAACATAAATGTGAGAACAAGACCTTTTACCCAGAAGAGATCTCCTCCATGGTCTTGACTAAGATGAAAGAGATTGCCGAGGCCTACCTTGGGCAGAAAGTCACAAACGCAGTCATTACTGTACCTGCCTACTTTAATGACTCTCAGCGCCAGGCAACTAAAGACGCAGGCGTCATTGCTGGACTGAATGTGCTGAGGATCATCAATGAGCCCACGGCAGCTGCCATCGCATACGGACTGGACAAAGGTAAAAAAGAAGAGCGCAACGTCCTCATCTTTGACTTGGGAGGTGGCACCTTTGATGTGTCTATCCTCACCATTGAAGATGGCATCTTTGAAGTGAAGGCCACAGCAGGAGACACCCACTTGGGTGGAGAAGATTTTGACAACCGCATGGTCAACCACTTCATCGAAGAATTCAAAAGGAAATACAAAAAGGACATCAGCCAGAACAAAAGGGCCGTCAGGAGGCTGAGGACAGCATGCGAGAGAGCCAAGAGAACCCTGTCCTCCAGCACCCAGGCCAGCATTGAGATTGACTCGCTGTATGAAGGTATCGACTTCTACACGTCCATTACCAGAGCACGCTTTGAGGAGATGAACTCGGACCTGTTCAGAGGCACACTGGAGCCTGTGGAGAAGGCACTCCGAGATGCCAAGATGGACAAGTCTCAGATTCATGACATTGTTCTTGTTGGAGGTTCCACACGCATTCCTAAAATCCAGAAACTCCTTCAGGACTTCTTTAATGGCAGAGAGCTGAACAAGAGCATCAATCCTGATGAAGCTGTGGCTTATGGTGCTGCTGTCCAGGCAGCCATCTTGATGGGCGACACCTCTGAAAACGTGCAGGATCTGCTACTGCTTGACGTGGCTCCACTGTCCTTGGGCATCGAAACAGCAGGTGGAGTCATGACAGCTCTCATCAAGCGCAACACAACCATCCCCACCAAGCAAACTCAGACCTTCACAACATATGCAGACAACCAGCCAGGGGTCCTGATTCAAGTTTATGAAGGAGAGCGGGCCATGACCAAGGATAATAATCTGCTGGGCAAGTTTGAACTATCTGGGATACCCCCAGCCCCACGAGGTGTGCCACAGATCGAAGTGACCTTTGATATCGATGCCAATGGCATTCTGAATGTGTCCGCCGTGGACAAGAGCACTGGGAAGGCAAACAAAATCACAATTACCAATGACAAAGGGCGTCTGAGCAAAGAGGAGATTGAAAAGATGGTACAGGATGCTGAAAAATACAAAGCCGAGGATGAGGCGCAAAGGGAAAAGATATCTGCCAAGAACTCTCTTGAGTCATATGCCTTTAACATTAAGAGCAGCATGGAAGATGAAAACATGAAAGGCAAAATCAGTGAAGAAGACAAGAAGAAGATTGTGGACAAATGTAATGAGACCATCTCATGGCTGGAGAATAACCAGCTGGCTGAGAAAGAGGAATACGACCATCAGCAGAAAGAACTGGAGAAAGTGTGCAATCCCATTATTGCCAAGCTGTACCAGGGGGCAGCGCCAGGTGGTATGCCCGGAGGCTGTGGTGCACAAGCAAGAGGAGCGTCAGGAGCTTCATCTCAGGGTCCCACCATTGAGGAGGTGGACTGAGAGTGCAGTATTTTAGGTGTATTATAAACATTAACTGGACATGACCAAAGTATGTTTCAGTGTTGGACACTGTGGAGGTAAAAGTCATTAAATTCCATTTTAGGGAACAGGTTTTTGTAATTAATTTTTATTGAATGCTGCTATATATGTACCTGTTTAATATTGTTTTTTGTGCACAACTGTTCTAATATTTAATTTGAATAAATTTATCATTATACAATTTTGCATTGTTTTGGTCTCCTACACAATGTTGGAAAATGTCTGTAAATAAAAATTTAAAAAACTGTTAAATATCGTCTTAACATTTAACTAAAAAAAATTTTAAAAGATACCAGAAAAAGTTTTATTGGTACATACGTTTTCAATGGATAAAATCTGTCGTGCATCATTTTACTACTTATAAATTAGCAAAACCAGCTTGGTCAGTCACCATAATAGATTTAAGTTCTACTTTATTAATCCTTACCCCCCCCAGCTGGTTAGGAAGGTCCATAATTCTTTTTGGATTGAGCAGTATTTATACCCCGGCTTTGAGAGTGGGCTTAAAATCTATAAAAACGAGACACTAATCTCTCAATTTTATGGTATTTGCAGGAAAAGATTCTTCTCTGCACTCAATATATGAATTCAAAACTGATGTACAATTTTTTTTTTTTTTTATATATAAACATACTGGGTAAAGAAAGGAAGACAATGAAAGAAATACAGTGCAGGGAAAAAGACGTATTGAAAATGGATGCCAATTCCTTGCTTACACAAACATCCTTTCAAGCCACATTACAATTACGTGAACAAACTAAACTGCAGACATCTGAACATATCATCACCTTTGTGGCATTAAGTTTAACTGCTCTTTATTCCATAAATGTGTAAAAATGACTGGAGAAGTCACATTCATTTTTGATCAACAGACCCAAGTGCAATTGGGGACAAATTGTGTGAAAACTCAGCCCATTGACCAGAAAGTGGAAGGCTGTCTGAGATGTAATGTTGTCATGAAGATAATTTCAAGATTAACTGGGAAACACCGCCTTCATTTCATGTCTTCTCCATCCATTTATTTTCTTTAAAATAACTGCTCAGTTCTGTTCTTACTATAGAAATATGACCATGTAATGGAAAATTGCCGGTAGTTAAACAAACAGCTAAGAACAATGTGGAGTGCTGTTACTTTAAGGGTCTAGAACCCTTGCATCTTCAGAATACGCAACGTTTTATTTTTGGTATGTCACCTTCCTCTCACAATGCAAAGAAGTGTAGTGCAGTGCAATTTGTGACTCTTAAGTTAGTGGACCAGAAGGGGCCCAGAAATAGAGCAGAGCTCAGGCTGGATCTTACTTTGTTCTTGCCAGGATAGGCTCCTGAAACCCTGCATTGTTATGAAAGTTCAAGTAGTCATGGACTCCAAATTGCTAAATGCTCCGACTACGTCAATGTAGTGACATAGACTGTAGTCAACAAGATTCTGTTCCATTCTAAGAATTCCCTCGACAGGTATTGTCATTGTTAGGTTTTTACACCACGTCTACAGGAGTCTTCTGTATCCTCCAAACCATCCGATTACTAATATAAGAACATTCTCAAACCTGCTTATTCTAATTGGGCATAGGGCACCAGTTCCTCACAGGACCCACTAAGGGATTCCCCAATTACCTTAAAGTAAAGTAAAGTTTGTCTGCGCTTAATTTAAAATGTGAAAAGCAAATTCTGAAAGCGACGACCATAATGCAACGTATGGCGCAACGCACCAAACTTCCCAACTCCTGCCCAGGAACTGCTGGTCTAGACCTAACATGATGTGCGGTGCTACAGCACTACAATTGGATGATACGGAAAGAAAATAACAAAATATTTGATAACAAAATAACAGTATAAAACCTACTAAAAAGATTACCAGATGAGAATATTACATGTTGATGTGCAACATTTATTACAAAATTTACACTATAACAAGTGAGCAATTATACAAAGTATATAAAAAAAAATAAAGTACAAAAGTTAGCCACAGGTAAAACAAATCTGACCCATCAGGGTGGCATTCTTGGGTACGTACCTTTCAGTTTTAATTTCCATGGATGGTCACTAATTGACGGATGTAATCATCTTGTTACCCGGATTTCCCATAAGCTTGTCTCAGCTTTGGGCTTTCAGCTAATTTGTCATTCTTGCCAGTTCTTTATGCTGAAAGCAAAACTTTGTACGTGTAACTACAACAACATTTTCCACAATACACTTCTAGAAGTTGTGGGTGACGTTCAGACCACCTGTTCCACATTAACACACTGATCGGACAGTAAAGTAAAATGTAAACAGAGGCAGTGACCCTGGACTTTGGGCTGCACCAAATTTTGGCAGTTTAAAGGATGACAACACAACACATACATCATGTCAACCAACCATCCAGACCACTGCTGCCCACCTGAGCAGCAATATGAAGGTCCCATCAGTTTCCATCAT
Organism: Polypterus bichir lapradei; assembly: GCA_026402145.1. NCBI lineage: Eukaryota > Metazoa > Chordata > Cladistia > Polypteriformes > Polypteridae > Polypterus > Polypterus bichir. The sequence goes on from JANRMT010062855.1 coordinate 7,870,425, forward strand.
ATACATACAGTGACAGAATCTGCTCATACATTTGCTTGCGCGCGCACACACACACACACACACACACAGGTTAAGACAGAAATTGTGCAAGTGTATGCATCAGACAACAATACATTAAACTCACAAAAAACAAAATTTCTGTTAAATGTTTTAAATCTGTACCTGTGTTCATGCACACACTTTTAGTACTAGAAAACAGAAACAAAAAAACAAAAAAAAAAGATACAAAAGTAACAACTAGTTGACTTTTTTTTTTTAAGCCATCATTTACAGAAATCACTCCTTTTACATGAAAATAAAGAAAAAAAGTTTGAATACTTTACCTATACTGTATTTGCAATACTGGCACTTTCAAAAAGAAAAATATTCTATATGCCATGTCCTTTAGAAATATCCAAAAGGACAGTTAATTTAGAAATGACTTTACAAAAACCTTGACAAAAGCGTCATGCTCGAACTTTTACAAACTCTAAAAGAAAATGGTCTCATTTCTTAAAATTTTTAAATCTTAACGTTAAAAACAAGTTCTTCACGGTTACAAACATCCACTTGAATAGTTTCATTTACATATATGTACAGTTTTGCACAACTTCATGGAACATTCGTTCACCTCGATTCATTGAGCTCATTGGCTACATATCTGCGGACATATTGCTTTTCGATTGATGTTACATGTGCCATAAAGCCAATTGGACAGTTAAAGCGAGGAGAGAGTGGAACACGACAGAGAAACAGAAAGAGAGATTGAACGAGAGGGCCTGCCGCCGAGTAATGGGATATCCACCCAGTTGTATTTAAGGCCATTGTCACATTACACGTCTTTTCTAGTAATTTTCGACCATAGACTTAATTTACTTCATCTTAAGAGAGGTGGCAAGTCTCAGCCTTAGAGAGCTGGCAACACTCAGCATGCGTTTATGACTACCAGTAGTGTAGTGCGACATACCTAGCGGTTCAGTCCAACTAGTCTACAACTCACCCAGACAAAATCAAATACGTCTGATTATGCAGGGGTTAGGGTTCAGTATGTGTAGGAGCAGACAACCAACAATTGCTCACCAAGAAGTACAATGCTATGAGGAAATAAAGAATGCAGTAGTTTTGGACCTCGCAAACACAAGAGACACACACCCATTTGTCTGATGTGGGATATTTTACATAACGCGACAGAATGGGAAAATGAAAAAAAGAGAAGAAATTACAGCTGGACTTGCAATACCTCCAACGATATCACATGTACAGGCTGCGTGTTACTGGCCATCAGAAGAAGAGGGGAACTTATGATACTTCGGAAACGTGAAACTGTGTAGGAAAATTTCTGTGCAGTCTAATGTGTAGTATCCTGCAATCTCTGATTATGTACTGTGACGCTATGAAGGCAACGAGATTAGCAATTGCAGTCATCATGGCTGACACCCCCTCCGATTAAAAAAAGTCATGTAATGTGACATCAACATTAGACAGTCAGAATCTAACTTGCTCTTCAGCTTAACTGGACAAGTATCCATCTCTGGATCAGAGGCCTCAGGTTCACGAATGTGAAACAGAAAGTGGCGGTTACCCTGAACAATTCCTTCACCTAAGTACAGTGCAACAGTATTTTAGTGCTATGCTCGTGGGAGACAAAACATTTGTGCGTAAAAGCAGGCACTCGCTACATGCATTTTAAGAACATAAATAGTTGTGTGGAAAAATTGCATTAAAAAAAAAAAAATCTTGAATTTTGCTATTCAGAGTGAATATAAAATTAAGTTGGCCCGACTGGGTATTACAGTGCATTCATTCAAGCAGTTTCAAAATACAACACATGGATTCAAAGTGGACAGATAAACATTGTTTGGTTCAACATAATCTCTCACCATACTGGAGTGAAACTAACACACACAATTCAGACATTTGTACTTCAGCTCTCAAAATCTGAAGATGTCAATGCACTCTCATGAACTCATCCTTACAAGGATATAAAAATGGACCTTCTGCAGAATCTTTTGCTTCTTCTCTACACTCATGTGTAATGAAACTCACTCACTTGTGAATTTCCCCTTGGATTAATAAAGAATCTATCTGTCTATCTACACTCTTACATGGGATCACAGTGGCTGCAGGTTTTTGCTTCAACCAATTTCTTAACTAGTACCTTTTATTTACTTATTACCCTTTATTTACTGCAAAAGCAATATACATTTTAGGCTTTAATTCAATCAATCTCACTCATTACAAATCAGAACTATTAATTGCTTTTTTTAGTTTTAACCTACTTAGCATTACATTTATGCAAAAAGCAAAGCACTAAAAAGTACAGAGTCAGAAGTGTAGAAAGTAGAATCACGATATAAAAATACTAAGTGTCCAAGTGTCATTTTCAGATTCCCAGAAACAGTTTCGGTTTCACTGACTGAAGTCAGATTTAATTTTTTCATTGGTGCTGATTGACAGGCGATTCTTACAGGACATCATTATGAGGATAGGAGAAGATAAGTCTACAATGTTGCCCGGGTAACACTCAGGCTGGATGCTCATGCAAGACCTGCCTATACTGTTGCCCGGGTAACACTGTCACTTTTACAGCCCAAGTAAACCTGGGGTCTTACACGAGATGCGTCTACAGCGTTGCCCGAGTGACACTCAGGACTAATGCTTTTAGTGCTGTTTTTACAGCCTGATTGATGCTCAGGTCTAACGCTTGGGAGGTTAAACCAAAGCATTTAGGTTTTCATATTTTTTTTTCTATTTTCTTTACCAACCAACAAACTATCTAGAGATTCACCAATTATATCATCAATCTATTGGTATTGGCTGATAAGGCAAAAAATGATAATATCAGCCGATTGTTAGAAATAACCTGATATTTATTGCCGATTATTCTATTTTTGCAATAACATTTCCCATGATCACGTCAGCAATGACACTTAGAGGGTAGAAAAAATGTCTGCGGTGTGGGCTCGCTTCAGCATTTGTACAGTTAACATCAGAAAGGCTACTTGTAAATTCTACTCTGTGGAAATTTCTTGAGGATGGAATAAAAGTAAAAAACTACAATACAGTAATCCCTCCTCGATCGCGGGGGTTGCATTCCAGAACCCCCCGCGATAGGTGAAAATCCGCGAAGTAGAAACCATATGTTTGTATGGTTATTTTTATGTATTTTAAGCCCTTAGAAACTCTCCCACACTGTTTATAAATATTCTCCGCACAGTTATACAGTAAACCCTTGTTTATTGCGGTTAATCTGCTCCAGACAGATAAATGAATTTCCACGAAGTAGGATTCTTTATTTATAAATCTAATATGTTCGCAGTTTGAGCATTGAAAACCTGTTTATGACCTTCTAAATGCGTTTTTTCTTCAAAGGAGTGCCGTCAGGAGCAGAGAATGTCAGAGACAGAGAGTAAAGTAAACAATCAAAAATCAAAAGGGCTGTTGGGCTTTTATGTATGTGAAGCTCCGCGATAAAGCAGCCGCAATGAAGGGATCAATGTGAAGGTAGTCTTTCAGCATTTTTTACAGGAGCGTCCGTATCTTCTAAGCAAACAGCCTCTGAGCTCCTCTGCTCACACACCCTCGTCAGGAGCAGAGAATGTCAGAGAGTTAGAGAGACAGAGAAAGTAAACAATGAAAAATCAATACGTGCTGCTAGAGCTTTTAAGTTTGCGAAGTGCCGCACGGGAAGCATATCGTATATCATTGAGGAGTTTTATTTAATATGTAATTCGTGCTCTGATTGGGTAGCTTCTCAGCCACCCACTAATAGCGTCCCTTGTATGAAATCAACTGGGCAAACAAACTGAGGAAGCAGGTACCATAAATTATAAGACCCATTGTCCGCAGAAATCAGCGAACCAGCGAAAAATCTGTGATATATATTTAGATATGCTTACATTTAAAAATCCGCAATGGAGTGAAGCCGCGAAAGTCGAAGTGCGATATAGCGAGGGATCACTGTACAACCAATCTGGTGGCTCGCCTCAAGGCAAGGCATACTAAGAAACTCGAGTTTCTGAAAAGCAAATCTGCTTCAGTCAAGAAGGCTCAAGTTCCAGTGATGGCCAAGGACAGCGAAACTCCGTCAACAGCACAAGAATTTGATAACCAAAGAAAATTCACAGTGCAAAAGCTCCAAGTGTTACTCGGTACGTAATGGAATTCATCACACTTGACATCAGTTATGTCAGATTTTTGTGTTATTAATTATAAATAAAATAGTTATTGGAAATGTGCAACTGAGAACGGTTAAGTTATAAAATACACAACTCAGAGACTGTACATATGGTTTATTAAACGAATGTTAATATTACCTTCAATAAATTAAAGTGACCGACCAGTGACTTAAAATGATAGCAGTTACAAAATTATAGACTGTTTAATTGTATGCCAAGAGTTGCGATCATCTTCACATCAGAAAATAAATGCACTTTGATTTCTCATATTTTGTGAATGTCATTTATTACACTTTCACTTTTCACAAAGAATCGGCTATCGGTATCGGCTGTACATTTTCACATCTGTGCATCACTAGAAGTGTCAATCAGCTAACGTGGTCCCATATAAACCTGTGAATATGCATCAAGACATACCTGTGTTAATAATCTGTTTAAGAAATTAAAAGGACCAAAAAGTGCAAATCCATTACGGTTCAAAAAACTGACAATGTTCTCAGAAAAGGAAAATTTAAGAATGGTGTGGCTGTCTGTGTTGGTAACTGGAAGAGCGACGATTTGAATCCCACCAGTGCCAGAAGGAACGGTATTCTGTTGGGCCCTTGAATAAGTCCCACAGCTGACCTCTCCCTCTTTGTGTGTCTCTGCAAATGACAAACTCCTAAATGTATACGGCAAATGAAGTGAATTGTCATTATTATAAATATTTACCTTGGCTGAAAGAAAGTACTAACAAGCCATACAATTAAATACCAAGTTTACTATTAACAAGGACTGGCTTCCAATTAGAAACATGGTTGGAATGAAAACCTGCAACCTTCCAGGACTGTGACAGACGACCCCTGCTGTAAATTAACCACATTAAAGGCAGCATCAGATGGCGATAATACTCGTACCAACAGGAAACAAAATGTGGAAGACTTCACAACTAAATAAAGCTAAATCCTATAATATTGGACTAAATGATAACATCGAAAAAAAATCGAAACTTTTTTTTTTTTTTTTTCAAGAATGAACCTTTTATGATTTGCTTACAAAAAATTTTGACTTGACGGACTAATTAACAATATTTACACTAGCTGAGACAACAGACACTATGCATGTTGCGTCCCCATATTCTGCATTGTTAGTAGAAGCACTCCAAACTGAAAACTAACATTAACACTCTCATACCGTAATTATTCCAATTAAAAGGTGGCATCAGGGATAGTCCCGCTGAGCCAGACTTATAACGTATACAACAGACAACCATGAGTGAATTCTGCTTAAAACTGGGTGGGAAGGATTAGACAGCTCACTGAGTGTCACATTTCTAAACTAATCCAACATCTCATGAAGGCAGTGCTCAAAGTAGGGGCAGAGACTTTGAACGGCAAAGACCAGAGATGTCCGACAGACAGCAAGCTTCCGATTACGATAAACTGTCTACAATTGAAAGAGTCTACTAAAAAGAACCCAGTTCTACAGGTGAAAGTGAGTTGCGTGTACAGTCAGCACATTGCAAGTGTTAAAAATAAACAGAACCTGATGCAAATGAAAAGCATTTCTGTACACTCAGATCATACATTGGCAATCGAGGACATCAACGCACTAGTGGTAGAAAGTGAACGCTATGTTGCTGCAGGTGGTGTGTGTGCTCTCCGTTCATCAGTTACGGTGATAGTGTAGGAGTTGATGTAAGCTTAAAAGAATAACAAGCTATGCTCTGTGAACTGCAAAATATGTATTTGAAGTAAACAGAGTGTCACACTCCATCAAAAGAACTGCTGTGAAGAGAGCTGATAACGAGGAGTTACAGGAGATGAAGATTTTGGTACTCAAAACACCTAAATCATTAAATCTGCCCAACAACACCACTACAAGCACAGATGAAGCTAGACAGTATCCATCTTCTGACTGCATGTCTAAACAAATAACTGAAGGAAGTTAACATTACTACCCGTTTGGAAATCCCAACATTCCCTGCCAGAATACTACGGCAGTGTCTTAACACGTTGTATACCCATAGACCACAATGCTGATCTAAACTCTGTTTGCTGTTGTTATGCCACATCGTGCTGCAACAGTCAAAATGACAAAAAGAAATTGTAGCAGGGAGAAGAACTTTTTAAATGTGTAGTGCTGTTGTGGTCTACATGTGTGTCCATCTCCAATGTCACAGTGCTCATTACCATGTACAAATTCATCATTACGCTTCATTTACCCTGTGCTATTGAGCTCCTAAATGGAGAACAGCAATTTTAGCTTTTGATTCTCTCCTAGTGTCAGGTCTTTTGTTCGGTGTCATTTGCTCTCTCAGTGAAACCCCAGCGGTTTAAAGTGCACAGACTGAAGGGATTGGTGGCGGGTGTTTTAGGAGAAAGCCCTGTGGGTGTAGTTTTTGCTGCTGTGGACTTCTATGCTATTCACTAAAAAACTTGTAACGGGTTGATGCTAGATGTGTATTACCATTTGAGAATCACGTCTGGCCTGGCCAGACTAATTCCAAGAACACAGGTTCGAGGCAGGAACCAGTCCTGGTCAGGGGACTAGTTTATTGCCCTTTCAAGCACACATACACAGAAAAGGCCAAATGAAATAAAACACACTGGTCTTGAGGAAATAGAAGGAAAACTCACACAGAATTGGAGGAGAACATACAAAGTCAAAGTACACAATGACCGGTGTTAAGATTTGAACCCAGGATGGTAACCACTGTGCCATCTCCAAAAAAAAACAAAAAAAAAAACCAAAAAAAAAAACATTGTGATCAGCAAAACCTAGCAGAATTAAAACATTCCATTTAGACTCTGATGTGGCAAAATGGACTCAAAGTGACATGGTGATAATGATTTAACTATTTAAAACTCTTGCTGTTTGAAATTCTGAAGAGGAGCAGTGGGAAGGGGAGAAGAACTGACAACCCTGTTGATTTATTCTGCTCTCCATAGTGAGTTAACAGAGTGGGCTTATACAACAATAAGATTTATTATGTGTGTGGAATATTAACCTTGAAGATCTGAAAGTAATCATTTCATTCAGGTATATCAGCATAAATGTTCACGAGTAACTGTGAAAGCACAACATGAGAAAAATAATTTGTGAAAAATAGGGTGAGTTTAAGACAAAAAGTTAAGTGATATGCACTTCAACAAACACCTATAAAAAGGGCAAAAAAAAAAAAAAAAGTGTTTTAATTTTTTTTTTTTTTTAAAACACAACTCAACAAAATGTTTCTATTTATTTCTCTGCATGACCCCCACCATCTTATATTGGTCTACTCATTTTTAAATGAAATCCTTACACTAGTGAAAAGACAGACCCTTGAGGTTTACCAAACACTACATTTTCACTTTTGATTCATAGTGTTCAGCTTCAGAAAAAATTCCTAATTACTTGCATTTTAGTTTTGGTTCTTTTACGATAAGAACCCAAAGATCACAATGGCAATAATAAACAGTTTCTTTGAAATAATGTGGATTACTATTGATTGATTAAACATATTCATACTGCTGCTGTTCATCAAGTATTCATTGTGTCCTGGGTGGATTCACATTTTCTATATTTAGAATCAAAATATATATTTACTTAATTAGGAATTAATAAATGCTAACACAAAGTTTAAAATCCAGTTCCATTGCAACAGCTCTCCATCATGTTGCTCCTCAGCAGCAGTGTGGCTAACCAGCTATCCCTGTAAAATAAATGTTGCTCCCCAAGTGAAGTGTTCAAATAAAATCCCGGATTTTCACTTCTGTTTAACTTTAATGAAATGCTTTTAAGATTAAGCAGCTGCTACATCTTTAGTGGGAGCTCAAACGTGTGTCTTTAAACGTGGTGTTAACAACATTCATGGTCTGTAGCAGTATGAATTAATGTACACGGTTTACTTTAAATAAAGCAAACTGGACTAGAATTGCCAAGAACGATTATGTCTCCGAGTGACCTATGGTCGATTGGCATCTCAAATCTCCGAGTGACCTATGGTCGACTGGCATCTCAAAAGGGGAGAGTCTTGCTTTGGTCTAAAGCTGCCTTGAAATTGTTAAGTTCACATTCATCTTGGCGTAAATGGAATTTCTAAAATAGATACAACTTAAACACTTAGGATACTTGGCTCTAGTATTGTATGTGTTATTAGGTGTACGCAAAAAAATAAGTAAAAATTGTCCTAAACGTCAAGGAATTCAGAAAACCCTCCTTGTGTGCCAACTCAGGACTTAGTACAGCGGATCCCAGTTGTTATTTTAAAATAAATTCTTAAAACAAGAAAACAGGGACACAGTTGAAAACCTGCTAAGGGCAGACATCGCAGAAATGTTAGGAAGTTTTTCATCACACCAAGAACCACAGACACATAGAATGATTACCAAATGGTATGGTGGAGAGTAGGACTATACTGTATGGACCTTTAAATTATTATTAATAATTGTCAAATAAAGTGTAAATTAATAATAATTATTAATTATTTTGACCTCAATGGGAAATAGAGTTGAATGTTGTGTCATATTTTCAATTGTTGCATTAATAAAGCTTTTTATATGTATTTGTTCTGCCAGTTCCCGAATTGGCCGGCCATTTTGTATTTTGGCCGAGAGGTGAGACCAAATTCCGAATTACTAGAAATGACCAGTGTATATGCTACTTTGGCCGGCCATTTTGTGAAGTGGCGAGAAATCCCTGGCCAAAATTCAATGTGCTGATGTAAGACTGTCCCAAGGTGCGAAGATGCTTAAAAATTTCAGATGCAGATTCAGAAGTGAGTTTTCCATTTTGCACGAGAAACTGCTCACACTGGAATCCGTAGGCACAGAAGAAAAAAAATTACTACGAACCGTCGCATCTTCCCAATCACTGAACGCCGGCCAAGGCTACACTCGATGCAATTGCACTACTAAGTGTGCAACAAATCGCTGCTCATGCCCTTTTTCCTCTGACTCTAGCCGATCATCCAATGCCATTTCGCAAACTGGCTGGCCAAATCCCGAAATCGAGGAAAAGATCGGACATTGGCTGGTCAATTTACAGCGACAATGGCCATTTCCCATTGTGGTCGGACACTTCCCACTTTGGCCGTAACATATTCACTTTTAATGGTTTCAATAAAAAAAAAAAGTTTACATTACCCTCCACATGACCCACAACTTTTTCTTTTCATAATAAATGTTTTTGACTCTGTGGTATTCCTTATTGAACTGAGATCTGCAGTTGATAAGAACATATTTATTTGCACAGTGCAATGAAAAAAGAGTCTATGAAAGAGTTTAAACTGTATTAACATTTCCAAATACTTTGAAAAATAATTCAAAAAGCAGCTTCCAAAAATGAAAAAAAAATCATTAAATGAACAAAACTGAATTCCTCAGGTAAAGTGAGTTGGGAACACACTGGTAAATAAACTAAATTGCGAAACACCTCATTGTCTGTCAAGGCTAAAGGGATCCCATTTTTGTGAATGCAAATAGAATTAAGAACTGCAGAAGCCTGCGAAACGAAACCAGGAAAACATCACCTCAAGTGCCGTCTTTCAGTACGGATTATTAAGTATCTGTGTTACTGACCATCTGAAATAAATACTGAGGTTCTGAAATGGATATGTTGAAGAAGAGACTTTGTTATGAAGAGAGGTTGAACGGATTGAGATTGGTTAAAATAAGCATCAGTACAGGAAGCACAGTATTTCAAAGGAACTGTGCAATGGGAACTTTACAAACTAATGTTACATTAATATTGAACACATCTAGTTAAGGATCTCGTAAATGAATACATGTTAAGGCAACAGAAGAAAAAAAAAAATCTTGAAACAAAAACCTGAAAAAGGAATACTTAGAGAGTGCAGGTACAAGACGAAAAAGTTCAGGTGAACTGTCCAAATGTACATTGTGCTTGAGCTCAGCTAATAACACACCTCATTGATACCAAGAAATCAAAAACTTCAGAAAATGTGCTTAGTGATAAAGGTAAACTATCAAACAAGTTGGCGTCAGTGATTTCTGTGCATCTCACTTTCCTTTGGTGGTCATCCTACATTTTTGCCTTTCTTCATGTGTCTTTTGATCAGCTGGATGCGGTTGTGGACGTAGAACTTGACTGCCTTCCAGTCACGACCGTTTGATCGAAGAAGCGGCGAGCCGGATAAGCAGCGCTCGCAGTCGGCCTTGGCTGGGACCTGAAGGAGTCGGATATGCTTCTCGAGATGCTGCTCCACATCCCGCTTTTCTGCTAGAGACCAGGGTCGTTTCTGAACACACTTCTTACCTAGAAAGACAAGATTGAAAAATCATCCTGAATGAAAAATGTAATGGGGGGGAAAAAAAAAAAAATTAAAGTCCCTTCCACTTAAGGATCCCAGAGTGCAATGGGAAAAAGATCTCTTATTCAACATGTCAGAAACGGAGTGGAAGGCAGCCTATGTACGGAATTCATTCGAGCTTCATATGTAGAAAACATTCAATTATTCAACTTAAAATCTTTTATTGAGCACATCTCTCTCGTTTGAAATTATCCAAGATGTTTCCAGGACAAGATCCAACCTGTGAATGTTGCAATCGAGCTCCAGCCTCACTAGGCTACATGTTTTGGGCCTGCACCAAATTAACATTGTTCTGGACGAAAATTTTTAAATGCCTGCCAGACAGCCTTGGCATGTCAATCCCTCCTAACCCATTAACAGCTGTGTTTGGTGGACTCACAGAGGGGCTTAAAGTGGAGAAGGACAAACAAACTGAGATTGCCTTCACTTCATTATTAGCACAGACTTGTCTTGTCCAACTGGAAGAATCTTAACACCTGTTTTAAGTCAGTGGGCATCTGATGTTATATATTATTTGAAATTGGAAAAAAAATAATCAAATTCTCACTTAGAGGACCCGTTCAAAACTTTTTTAAAACCTGGCAGGACCTAATCAATAACATTTTAGAATAAGAATTTATATTGGGGGAAAAGACTCCTTTCTCTCTTTACTAATCTTAACAGTTTTTCTGTGGTTGTTGGCCTTCCTCTGTTTCTCATAGGTGGGGGTTGATAGGATGTTAGTTTTTTTTTTTTTTTATATTTTATATTTTAATTTTATTGAATTTTCTAAAATCAAGTAAGACTCCATACACATAACTATAGTTTTACAAAAAACAAATCAACCTCCCATCCCTGAGATATGATGTTAGTATTGTTAAGTTTGACGTGATTGTATGGAATGTTATATGCTACGGGTGGGCAGATTCAGTCCTGGAGGGCTGCTGTGGCTGCAGGTTTTTGTTACAACCTAGTTGCTTAATTAAAAACCAATCCTTGTCAATTGTTTAATTTCATGGCTTGTTAGTGCTTTACCTCTGCCATGTCAAGGCAATCTCATATCCTAGATTTTTTTTCCATTTCTAAGGATATCATCCAAATGACTTGATGTCTAAAACAGACTACTACTTCTCAGTGCTTCACTTTTTTCTCTTCCCTTTCCTTCCAAGTATTTAATTAAACCAAAAAGTGCACGATAAATAGACACGGGTGTAAATGGAAACAAGCTAAATGAAGAAATGTTGGTTTCCTTTGTCATTTGCATCTTATTGCTAATTAGGAGCAATTAAAAACCAAGACTACAGCTGTTTAAGACTAAAATAAGCAATAAGGGTTCAAAATCTTAACAAGTGAGACAATTACAATGAAGCAGAAATGTTACTGGAGCAATAAGCACTTCTTATTAAGTAATTGGGTTAGAACAAAAACCTGCAGCCACTGAGGACCTCCAGGAATGAATCTGCTCACCCCTGTAAAAATGCTTTTAATAAATTCAGTAAATAAAAAAAGAAAAAAGAAAATGTCATAGATAAGCAGTTTTGGTAATTTGTTGAATACAACTGATGAATGCACTTGTATAAAATAAACACCCCATTGGATTGAACTATTTTGGCCAAGCAATAAGATGCTGCAGA